>CM052094.1:23082024-23122638 GCA_028453745.1 Agapostemon virescens
TTAAAAGTGACTATATCGAATTGAATTTATTCGTACGCTTCGACCATTAACTTAATAATGCTCGATTATTTAACAGTGATGCCAATGGTTTAACAAAAATACATGACTTGTTTGAAAATAAGGTTAGACTTTACTAGTCTCAAGTACGAGTTTTGACACTTAAAATTACTGTTACGAACTAGCGAGTGCGAGCCGAATGGAAGTGTTTCAATGACGGTTGAATTTGGAATTTTACGAGTGCAGAAAACTATGCTGCATTTATACAAAATGTAGTACAGACTAGCGCACCAATCAGGGTTGACGATGGTTTGGTCGAGCAACGCGATCGCACGTAGTTGTCCTGGGTTTTTCCTTGTGCCTGATTGCAAGGTATTGTTTGTGGGGAAGATTTCGGCGGTTTATAACAGGGTAAAAGTACGAGTGACTTGTCTTAAAATATACTGGGTGCTTAAATTAAATCTACGGAAAATTTCCTGTGGTTGCTGTATATCTAAATGTTGTTACGACGTAACACTGGCAGAATGATTCTTATATAAAAAAGTCTGTAGAGTCTCTCAAATATGACATGTTCTTATAACAATAAATATTTGAACATATGTAAAAACTGTTTATTATCGACGAGTCTACTATTTTGAACAAATTTTTGGGCACATTTGTTGATGTCACATAAACAATAAGTGTGTAACTTGAAATGAAATCATACCAAACGGTAACCCAGACTTTCGCTCTTCAGAATCGGACTTTAAAGTTTGAGAAACATATTTCGTTTCTGAGTTACAAAGCAAAATAGGTACGCATGTAACATGCTCCGGTTAGTGGTACTCATTCGGCAACCACCCACGGTCTATCTTTGTGTATAAAGCATAAAATATTGTCAAAGTTAAATTTTTCACTTTTTGCAGTATCAATAACAGTATCAGTATCAATAACTTTTTGCAGCACTCATAACACCGAGGCTGATGACGACTATTGAATCCGTGACAAAAAGAAGTTTAATTTTGTTGACCAGGGTAATTATAAAGTCACTTAAATGAAAGGTTAAGAAAGACACTACTCCATAAATTGCACTTATCTTTTATTTTTGAGAAAAACTGACTATCACGTCATCCGAAATAAAAGTATTAATAAGGGATTTCTGGTGAAATGTATATCGATCAAAATGTTTCATGTAATCTATCGTAAGCTCTGATATCTAATATCCATCGATAGTGTCAAAATAATTCGTGGTTGAACTCCGTCATACGAATGCAACTTTTCTACAATTTTTGATGCAAATGTAATGTTTTCACGGAACTTTTATTACAAAGTCATTCGTCTTTATTTTGCTTTCACGGTCATTTTTCTATGGAAGACTTATGTTGGGATTATGAAATCTAAATACAAAATAACTGTACCACTTTAACTTTCATCAATGCTCTATTTTAAGCTGCATTGAAAATAATGTCTTTACTGTTCGACTCGATCTCGGAGAATGAATACTTTGAAGCTCTTGGACGAATATCGGTGGACGCAATGCAACAAACTAGTCGGGCTGTCTTCAAACTTCCAAGAACGTATCTTACATCTATGCAGCTTGCACGGAGAAAATATACAAAATATCCAATAACTTATATTTATTTGAAGACATGGTATAGCGGCTAGAAAAGTACTTTTAACTATAAACTGGAAATACTTAAAAGTATAACCTTGATATGACCTTCATTTGCGATTGTCTTCGGTGTGATAGATACGATTCATTATGCTCGCCTTCACTAGTTAAAGTAACCAGTGAAACATTTTAAAATAAATTGTAGGCAATAGTTACGATGATAACTGATCTGAACTGTCTATGATATATTTGGACCGTTTATTTTGAAAGTGGTGCAAGTCCATTTTCTTCTGTTTCGAGAAAATTAAATGTTAGCAGATCTGACAATTAAAAAATATAGGTTAATTATATGAAGTCTGGGAATGTTTGTACTAATTTATCAATATGTAATTTGATTATATAAATTTCTTTTAGGCGAATTTAACTAAAAGTAATATATATTTCCAGGCTGCAAATGGACTTACACCACTTTCATAATTAGTCAATTGTAAATATCATTTAATTTAAATTTTGAAGTAACAAATATCACTTAAAATATATTTCATATTAATCCAATTTTGTTTATAAATAATAACGAGAAATAAAATAGAATTAGTATTTTTTATTTTGAACGTTAATTATATTTATATATTGTTAAACTTAACACAAGATATTGGTATTATTAATTATTTATGCTCTTCATGTGGCAGTGTTTTGAAATATTCATGATGCACAGGAGGTATATAAGGTAATAGCTGCTGCATATCCTTATATTTTTCATATGTAATAGGCCTGGCATCGTGATACAAAGGCGCCAGGGCGATCTTTTAAAATTTTGGCGGTCTTTCCCGACATGTAGGTGATAAATTTAGAATCTTAAATTCTGTGTCCTCCATTCATGTTTTATATAAAATAGTATACGGTGCACTTTTGCAAAATCTAATTCAACATATTTGCAACCAATTTACTTTTTCTCCATTAGTGTTTCTTCTTATCTGTTTTTTAATTGCGTTTTGTAGATTTATTGTTGAAACGAAATTCTCTCGTTTCATTTCGTGTAAAATAAATTTATTATGTTGTCTACATTGGTTTATAACGTCATAATAATCCTGTGGCGTGTACAGGAAATTCTTTTTTCGTAATGCCACTTTTTCTGTCTATGGAAATTGGACTTACACCGCTTTCATAATCAATGGTTACGCAATTTCTTTTACCGGCCAATTTTAAATTGAACAAAGCACAGGCATTTTTTAAGATATTAAATATTAACTAGTTATAAACAAAAAGTTTACACTAAATTAAGCATAAATTACGTCATATCTCTTTTTTTTTAAAAAAGGACTTACACCACTTTCAAAATAAACGGTTCATTTAATGAACGTGGCGCAGAGTAGCAGAGCGGTAACTGGCGATTAATGACTGAATTGTAATGAATGAATTCGATTGGGAGTTTTGGTTCTCCTTGTATATTGTTTTGGTGGATCTACTGCCCACCATTCAGCGAACTAGGATAAGCTGATCAGTGGACAGACACGTTGTCCTGGGGTTTTCTTGAATGCATACGTGAAGCCAAAGAAGAACCGCACGGATGGGCTTGAGTCGGACTATCTGGAGGTCAGAGTGCAACCAGTGCTCAGGTGTCATAAAGTAATTTGCTTGTTTTCGCACTAGAGTTTACGTTCTAGAACTGATTGTGTTTCGCTCCTAAACAATGACTTTGAAAAGAAAAAATACAATGAGAAAGCTAACAAAATATTTTAATTCAGAATTTATATTGTCTAATATTTAATATACAGTCTTCAATATTTTCTGTCAGCAAGGAAGCAGGTTTTTATAGTTAGAGTGGTCGGCGTTAATATTCGGTCACAATGATACTCGAGAAGTTCTTACTGTATATCTCCACTGTTAATGGACTTAAAGAATTCGTCGTTTTGTAATGATAAAAAATACTTCTTTTAAATACTAGAAACATAGTTTTTCTTTACTTAATTTGTACGCTTTTCACGTTAATCAATGTTAAACAAAGTAGTGTTCAATTTTGACGTAGAATATCATGGTATCCGAATGTTCATGCGGGTCACTGTATACAGACATGCTTTAAGTTATCAGTAAAAGAAAACGTGTATTTTAATCAGCTTTTCACACAAAATGCGGAAAAATATAAGGTGTGCCATCTTTTCATCCCAGAATGTACATCTAAAACACCCCCATTTACAAATGCGCTTGACAGAGAAGGTATCTGCTATTTCAGCGGTGTAGGTTTTTTACGATTGCAGAGATTCTTATTGCATTTCTTCAACAATAAGTAAACATATTTCACTTAACTATTGACGAGTTAATAAAGCGTCGAATCACTATAAATTCAAAGCATCTTGCATTTTGTTTTGAAAAATATCTGTACTGAAGGTTCTAGAAAAGTAAATACTTTTGTAAGAATAATAGCTGTCGTAGCAGAAATGTAAGTATAGGAAACAAAACTTCAAGGACTCTGAAAGTATTTAAGGATACTATTACCTTTTCTCCAATTTACTAAAACAATTGAAAGAAAGAATACATTTTAATCTGACTTTCATAACTTGCAATCGACTTGGATAGTTTTTATATAGCGTATGGATACATAATTGTGAAACATTAACGAGCCACATTTTCGTGCACTGCTTACTGTACTTCGTAAAGTGTCTTGCAAACTAAAAGCCGTAAAACTGTCGCTTAAAGAGTGGAAGGAAAGGGCGAAATTAGTAGTGACAGTGTACCCCAGCGGTTTTTCAACATCGTTTCGCCCTTAATTGCTGAAAACGCGGACAATCGCTAATTGCGCCTTGGCCGTATATCCCGAGGGTGTTTCAAAGCAAAAAGGAGCGCCATGAAAAGTGCTGGTTGTCCGTTTTCCAACGGTCAACAATGCTTGAAGTGTCGAGTCAAGTGAAAGCGTGGTTGTGTGTCCGGACGGTTTCATGGTTCAATGGCATTTCAAAGAACAACCGTGTAACCTCAAAACACCGCTACTTTTCCCCATTGTACATAACGATTTTTTTATTTCTTACGGTTGAATATGCAGCAGAAAGCGCAGTATATGTTTTTATCTCTTGTTAAAATGCCAACAATTATTTTCATATAGTGCGAACAAACAATAATTGTATGAAATAACGGGATCTAGAACTTACTTTGTCCTAACTTGACTGAACTTGACAGTCAGTTGCGTAGTCGATGGCATACGCTTTAAATTAAAATAACTTTTTTGTTAATGAATTAATTGACTTCATTGTTTTAGCTCTGCTTCTAGTAAATGAAAACGTCACTCTGTGTTTTCTATTACGAGTAAGAGTAACTATGAAACGTTGCAGATTAGGAAGACTCGCGAAGGAACGGTCTATACGTCTTATCGAGTCCCAAGAATTTGTATCGATAAAGTCGTTCGACGCTGTGCGGTTATTATTAAAATATGTTCTAACAAGTGCTGGGACTTTGAAATCTGGTTGGGAATTTCCACGACAGTTACGAGCATGTACGCGAAGAAGACATTACCTGGTAAGAAGAGGGGCAGGCAAGCGGCCACTACCATCCCGATAGAGACTTCAAAACCATCAAGTCGTTGCTAGTAAAGAGGATGTTGCCGTGCTTCTAAGCACAATCGGATGTCTTCTGTCTGTTGCACTTCCTCCTTTAACTCTGATCTTCTAACTTTGCTGTTCTTCCTCGCTCGAATTTGTCTTCGTTGCTCCCTTATATCAATACCATACTTCCTTTCTCGCTCTCTTTACGTTGTCTCGGCTCTGTTCTCTTGATCTCTGTCACCTTTCGTTGCAATATCGTCCATCCTCGTTCAACAGCTTCCTCCTATATCCGTTCATCTTGCTCGCACCCTCTATCTCTGTTCCATGTTCAGCGAAGGCGGCAGGCAAATGACGATCTCTCAAAGTTCGGGGTCTACCGGTCGCTCCCACCCTCCATCCTCATTTCTCCTTACACTAACCTCGAGAACTAAAGTACTAGAAACTACAAGTTATAATTACGTCACAAGATAACTCCTACGGTCGACATGTTCGTGTAAGTGGCCCCACGTACACGCGAGCGGAAGCGTTGTCGCGCCGTGAGGGTAGCTGTAAGTCGTTCCGAGGGTGGTACTATTAAAGTTGGATGTTATTGGCGGCAGATAACACTCGCGCAAACGAGTTGTGTAATTGTTCACATACGTTGCGCATTTAATATTTAGACACTTTCCGACTGGCTGTCGCGCACCAGGAATTTCTTTTAGCTAGTGAAAGTGAAACGGTTCTTGTCATTCGTTAATATTTCACGGGATGTGACTCTGATAGACACACGAGTAGTTTTACGAAAATTTTTCACGGTATGAATTAGTTATCGAGTAATTCATTCCATTCAAACAATTCTCTGGATATTTAAAAGTTCTTTAACATGACAATGTCTGTCAAATTTAAATGCTTGAAACATAAAAACCAAAGTGTCTCGGACATATCGGTAGAATGTTAGAATTAAAAACAATATGAAAGTTATAAATTTCATTGCAATCGCGTTCTCTACGAGACCACAGCAAGGTTGTGTGAACATTGAAGATTTTCTTAGGACGCGTAAAATAATATTGTGTGCAGCGAATTATCAAGTTATAAATATTGTTGCGAATTAATTCTGACGAACCGCTGTAACATTACTTACTGAAATAGTATTTATAGAATACTATTGCTATTACTATTTTTTAAATTTGTTATTAAATGCAGATTTCACTGCCGTGAAAGACTTTTATTACAAAATATTCATTTGTTAATTTCGTTAACATTGACTTATGTAAGTGTCCTTTATGCACGAGTATCTTTTCACAAGTAACTCTTACTTCATTTATATCCACAATAGATTTTCGATGACGAATATGGAATGTAAAAATGTAAGGTCGAGTACTTAGTACACTGTGGATTTTTGTGGAAAAAAATGTTGTCGACACCGATTACAAGACACAGAAATCATATAGAAATTTCCATTTCCAACGATATATTCACATTTTCAAGTTTTTTAATCTTTGAGCTATTCGAAATTACATTAGCTTGGTTTTGTTATAAATACACGAAGTCCTCAATCTAGTAACACAATTGAAGATGCTTCTCCGTTACATGCAGTCATTTGTCTTCGAGAACTGTTCAAGTAGAAATTATTTTGGGATGAGTAAACAAAATATTAATTCTAGCCATCTAATGTTTTTTTATTTTTGTTGAGTTAAAAATTTTTGAAACTTTCAATCTAAAGATCCGTAAACAAAATAGTTGATGAATGTAGATTAATCCTTTGCATTCGAACGGTGACTCTCAGGCACCAGTGAAAACAGCTGTAGCACTGTTTAAAACAATCTTTACATCGCTATGCTTGTGTCAAAGAAATTCGTAAAAATTTAATCGTTGCAAAAACGAGTAATAGTAAACAAATTTCGTATGCATAAGGTGAAATATATCGTCTACAATAAAAATATTCTAGCTCAGAAAAAATGTCTTGGGGTTGGAGTTAAAACAGCTTGGAGCGCAAAGGGTTAATATTCATAAATTTATATATTTCATGGGAGATAACTTAGGATACATAACCAAAGAGAATATGAACTTTTAAATATTTCATAAAAATCAGTTTCACTGCTAACCAAAAAATTCTGAACGAAGAGTAAATATTAGTGATATCCATTTCAATTGTATTGAATATACACATGTACACGTGTAATTAATATATTCGCGCTGAAGTCCAGGTACTATTTACTATACGAGTATATGGGTACTGAAATACACGCGCTGACGCCTATTAAAATATACGGATAATACGCGTATCCCGGTGAACTTAAATTGTACAGGCAAACGTGTATTTCGAAGCACGTGTGCCTGTATATTCCATTACAAGAACTAACACATTATAAATATTTATAACTAATATAATCTTCATATAATTATTTGTGTGTAGTTACATATACGAAAATTATAAGTTTTACGCAATTAATTCATGATACACGAGACATCAATTGATGAGTTGCGAAAATGTACAAACAGCATTATTTCTATTAATAAACACTACTCAATTAGCTGTCTACTTTATTGAAAAAACTAATGTATTTACATTTTTTTACAAAAGACTGTTCCTGATTGCTGTAATAATACTTTCAGCAAACGAGAAATAGTTTTCGAATTAGATTTAGATTTTGTCATATAGTTAAATATTTTTTGGCAACTTCGGCAATTCTTACATAATTGCGAGTTCTTGCTTTCTACAATTTGTACGGATGAAAATCGAACCGTAACCTTATGAATTCCTCAAAGCCTACTGTAAGACGTGTATTTCCCATAGCACTATTAACCCTTTGCACTCAAATGGCGACTCCAAGACGCCACTTACAATTGTCACACTATTATTTAAACAACTTTTACATCGCTCAGTCTACAGTTAAGAAATCGATAAAAATTTGAATGCTCTTAGTGCGAGTAACAATAATTAATTTCATGTATACGAAAGGAAATCAACTACGTAACAACGGTGCTATTGTAGTTAATAATATGGTTTCGCTTTTGGAATAAAATTGCTTCGAGTGCAAAAGGTTAACCCTTTCGATACGAACGTCGGATACATTCAACAGAAAATTTTTCACACAAAAGTGGACCGACCACAGCCTATGTGTGCATTTTCGGAGCATTTTGCCTCGCAAAGCGGGAATGTCACTGCAGACAGAGCGCTCGTAACGATGGGGTTAAAGGAAAGTTTCTTTTTTTTCCATAAACATCATTAAACCAACTCTAAGAGCTAGGCGTAAAGACGGCCGCTGACGATAATTTTCGAGCACCGTGTATATTTTTGGCGTGTCGAAGAAGTTGCCCGTAGCGAAAGGATTAAGCCTCTATTCCTAAATAGATAGAAACGCTTTTGGAAATAAATTTTTGAAGCACACACAATTACATTTTAACAATAAGTCTTAATCTACAGAAAAATAGAGCTTCGCTTCATGACAATTATTACAAGCGTCGCCGTAAATACGAGTTGCAAATCAAGCATCTACAACATCCCTATCCGTGAATACACGGATAATACAAAGGTTATACAGTTGTATTGAAACTAACGCATATCCGTGTACTATCTGTATACTTCGATACACGCGCACTCGTTTATCTGTGCATAAAGAAGTACGGATAAATTAGTTACACGTGAGTACGCGTAGACGCGTTTCCTCCGTACACATCCGAAACCGTGATCTTTAATAGGTGACAGGTTTGGGCTCTGCATGAATACATGAAAAAGGATTTGTTCGACCGTGCTTCAATTTGTGATTCCTTGTTAAAACGACACAGAGACCGTCCATTTTTCAAAACAACTTGTTACTGGTAATTCCTGGCAATACAAAATGAAAAAATGTAAGCTAGGATGAAAGTTATTAACAATGATCAAAGCTATATTATATCTGAAAAAAGTGTTGTTATTTGTTTTGTCGTATTCTCTAAAAACAGAAGCAGTATCGTTTTCTATCTCGATAACGCTTGATTGCAAACACATCTTTGACGACAGACAAATATTATATAATAATGCAATTTGGTTAGAATATTTTATTTCATTCATATTCGTGTGGCTTGAAAGGAACTCCACTTAATTGTCAATCATCGATTTTGTTAAAACTTAACATATTTACAATCCAGCTAAAAGTAATTTATACATATTCTTTTTATCGATGGAAAAACAAGTTAACCCATTGCACTCGAAGCCGTTCTAGAAAACCAAAGCATTTCTTCTATCCTAAGATATGCTCATTCCACGTGAACTATTTCACCTTGTGCATACGGGATTTTTTTACTGTTATTTGCCCTTATAACCGTTAAATTCTTATAAATTTCTTGTACATCAAGATAGTGATGTTAAAATTGTTTTAAATAATAGTGTAGCAACTTTTACTGGCGCCTCAGAGTCGCCATTCAAGTGCTAAGGGTTAATTGTTAGCATTATTTGATTTCTATTTATTAGGGCCGTTGTTGTATTCCATAAATAGAAAATTATTTACGAACGCATGACCAATGAATAAGTGTGTAAGTTGTCAAACAGGTGGGAGAAAATTATAGAATAAAGTAGTGTACACGCGTGTCATTGGTTAACTACGTTTTATATTAAAGAACTGTATTTTAATATTAAACTGTAACTATTGAAAGTGCACTGGTCGATATTTTTCTATGTGGCGTATTATTAATTCTGGGAAATAAAAGTCTTGCACCCGGATTCTCTATATAAAAATTATAAACAAATTTCAGTAGCGTGGCAAAGCATTAAAACTTTTAAAAAATTTGAAAGACAGAGATTACTATAGACATTGTCAAAAAAACTGATCTGAATGGGTGACAATAACTTAAATTCTTACTTATGTTAGTGACCAATTTAGTCATTCTGTATAATATGAAAAAATAAATAAATTTTTTTTTTATATTGAAAAATACTCTGTCTCACGAATCATCAAAGGATAAGTCGGATAGAAAGAATAATGTTTCCCGATTAAGGGATCGTTTAAAAAAAAATTAGGTTAAAAGTCCATTGGGTTCGCGTGCTCTCGTCTATGCCGGAAGTGGAATCGGTTGATCGTGAACAGACGTATCAGCTGATTCCTATCTACTAACACACGTATTCGTTCAATTTTTAAACTTCGTTCTTTCTAAAAATAAATCTTAACCCTCTGTGGGGCCGTGTAACTTTTAAGACACATGTTAATATATCGACATTTTTCCAAATGATTTTAGTTTTTTATAAGATAACGTAATCGTCTAAATTATATAATGTCTCTGAGGTAACAAATAACGATATTGATAATGGTTGGCAACACCATCAACCTGAAATATCAAAGTAAATGCCTTGCAAGTGGTCTGCAGATAGAAACCAACAGAACTATCTTGTGCAATTTACATTATTTGTGCTTCTATCTATTCTATTATATTCTATCTATTAAACAAAACAAAGCGTACATGATACCTTTGAAATTGCATATCAGTAACAACTTATTTGTTTAAAATTTCAATAATCATTTTGTTACTATTTGTATATGATATAGTTTTGTGACTTTCAGGTTACAGTAGGCTATTATGATAGATTTTAGTATAGTTAGGACAATGCTTGTGCTTTCTTTTATTTTCAGAGTTATATATCGTATAACCAAAATATGGATACATAATGACATAAAAGTAATAGAGGAACTAGAACGCATTAGCGGTAATAGATCCGAAGATTCTTTATTAGATTCTGAGTCCGATGAAGATCATCCAGTAGTATTTACCCGTCGACGCTTAAATGTTATTGACAGTGACGATGAATTTAGTACCGAACCATCATCGGATAAGAAAAATTCGAGACCACAAAAAATTGTTTAGCAAACAATATCCAGACGAATAATAGTTGTCATACCATAGTTGATTATATGAATACATATGCACTACAGTGTGATCCAACAAAGGGGTTCCCAAAATAAAATGTTCCAAATGCAGAATACATCTATATTTAACACCAAGTGCAAATTGTTTTATGGAATTTCACGCTTAAGCTTTTATGCACAGATGTGCATAATATTTGAAATTCTTGCACAGACGTGCAAAATTATAATGAAATTATTTTAACTGGTAAATTGTATAGGTTTTTAATTGTTGATTTTCCGTTGCATACATTCTTTTATATTTAAGAAAAAAAATCCGGCTCATAGAGGATTAAACGAAAAAACATTATTCAAACACCTTTTGTATAAAATGTTTTATCATTGCTATTGTTCTTATCGTTAATAGAAATATTTTCCACATTAGAAATACAATGAGAGATTTGTGATGTGTTTGATCGAATAATTTTATCAAGTGTGGTAAATTAAAGAATGTTCATTAATATTAGATTTAAAGCAAATTAAAATTCTCTATGGAGATATAAAAACGTTGATCATTTTATATTGGCATGTTAACGCTTAGATTTATACGTGACCCGTTTTTGCGGTCGGCGGTACATTCAAATAACATTCTTAACACCTTCTGCGCATTTTGGAGAGGATTTAATTCTTGGATCTAAGAAATTCCGAGTGAAACTATCCAAAATGATGGTTTACACGGCGACAATATCCGCTCGAGGTAGCATAGAAAGTAGTTACAGTCTGTTCGAATCAACCCTGATCTATTGTACCCGTACAAAGAGATCTATGGCGACGGATTAAGCGATTAAACTCGGCTTAAACGTTTTTGGAGAAGTTGGGGTCTTACACGCCGCGGCGAGGTTATTTTTACGGTGGCTTCGCTCTCGGCGAAAGTCGGTAAACTTTGCGAAAAGAAATACCGTCTCCTTCTCGTTTACAATTACCGAAGTTGGTCGAAGCGATTTGTTGCCGGTTCGATCGAAAGAATTTCTCTCTTTAATCCTCGGCGAATACGGAATTCGTCCAGTTTTGCGGATACCGTTCATTCTAAAAGATTTGTTAATTTATTAAAAACTTCTCTCCCTTTTTATCATTGTATCGACAATAAAAGTTTCTCGCCTTTTGTTTATATTAAATATAGAAAACTTCAGAACTTCAACCAAAAATGAGTTAACCAAATTTATGACAGAGAAGACGAATCGATAAATTAGAAGATTATACCATGATTCCTTAGAATAGGATAAGATCTTAATATTATTGGAAATTTAGGTTAGTTGGTCCGTGAGCTCTTGGTTGCAAAGAATGTACATCAAACCGGGTGCATTAAAAAGACATCGCCTTTTTCGTGCTTTGTAGTAACTTCAATTATTCTGGAATCGCCAAAATACATTGTTATGGCGCCCTAAGTGTGGATGGTTTGCGCCAATAGGAAGCCTTAATTATGGATTTGGGATCCAATCCTATAAAGCCTCAATCATAGTATTATTAACTTCTATTTGCATAATTAATATATGGGGATTGGAAGTTTTTGCAAAATCAAGTGTTGTGGGACAGCAACACTGAAGGTTACGCGTGCCTCACCGTGTCCTCAACAAATTAGTGTACATGAATAGGATGGGATAAACCATTCGAATCGGCTCTGAAATAGTCCACCATTTTACAATTACCGTACGCGGAAAGTTTAGTCCCTGACAGACGAACGCCACGGTTGACGGACCCAACGAAACGAGAAATGGAGAATCAATAATAAATCTTGATATTATTTCCTTGGCAGTGTCTTACACTCCTTATCTGCAGTCTTTCCATTACGTCCACAGCCACTTAAACAATGCTATCTTCCTATATATATATACAGAGTGTTTGCGAAATCATGATACAATCGACAAGGGGATGATTCATCGCACGAAATCCTATCGAAAATATCGAATAAAGTTTTTTCATACAGGGATTCAGTTTCGAGAAAATCGAGTTTGAAATTTTGCTACGTATGCGTGCATTAATTCATTAATTCGTTAAGCAAGAATTTGTTTACAACTGCAAGGAAGATATTTTCAACGTTTTTAATTAGCTAGAATAAATCAATTATTGAAATTTACGGCTAATTATTAATTAAAGTCACACTATATTTTAAACGGCACTGTTTACAGATGTAAGCAACATTGGACATTGCGGGATAGACCGAGCAAACAAAGGAGACTCTGTCCAAGTACACGCGTAGCTAACGAATGTTCAAACTCGATTTTCTCAAAAATGAAGCCCCAAATGAAAAAACTATATTCCTTATTTTCGACGAGCTCTTTCATGAGAAATCATCCCCTTGCCGGTTGTACTACGATTTCGCAAACACACTGTATATATAACCCTATGTTCCTCCACCTGAAACTACCCTTAACCAATCGCGAAAAACAGGTGACGCCGGATAGAACACGACAAAATTCTGAGCTAGAAGAGTATAGTAATCCCAAAGTGCGAAATCTAGAATTTGGCAAAACACGAAAATGCGAACAATACATACAGTAAGGAGCCTAACTAAACCAATAACCACAAGTTTTGTGTAAATCATTATTTATTGCTAGGAATATAAAAGAATAACAAAAAATCAACATTGTTACTATATTTATCACAGTTAGAAGTAAGTTAAGAAATTTTTTAAAATAATGTCTCCTCGTTTAGCATTGATAAAAAAAGATAGGTAAAAATAAAATGTAAAAAATAAGTTGCATCATTTACGGTAGTAATCATTGCAGTAAAATACATTTCGTTTACATTTAAAATGTTGAGATGCGTGATAAGAAGGCGCAATAACAATTTCAACAATTTTAACAGTGCTTAATAGTTTATAATAACAGGATTTCGATCTGACATAATACTTCAAGTACTTCATAGAGTTGAGTTAGTGAAATAAATGTAAAAGTTTACATGTTCTTCGGTTGTAAAGCTCGAACAATATATATGGTTGTAACGATAAAATTTTGTTCCCGAAGAAGAGTATATAGGAAATAAAAACACAGTTATTCCATTGTAAAAATTAATTATTTAAACTAATTCAACTATTTCCACGTGTACTAATTTCAATGTTGGTTGTGATTTAAAGCAAACGTAACAATATATGATTAAATAAAATCAATGATTATATTTTGATATTTTGTTAACGGATGAAAAGACTGAAAGATAACCGCACGAATTTATGTAAGAATTTGATTAAAAAATAGATTTCGGATAGAATATGTTTATATTGTGATGTACATGTATTTTTATCAACATGTAATCAATTATTTTTTATTCTTCGTTATTGAGGATTGTAAATAACAATTCATCAATTATATTTAGTATTTATTTTTGACAAAGTGATAGATGAAAATCCATTTTGTGTTGTTACAACGAAAATTAAGTGAAATAATAAAAGTTCAATTAACCCTTTGCACTTGACGCTGTTCTAACTCCAACCCCAAAGGAATTTTTTCTTAGACACAGGCATAGCGATGTAAAGATTGTTTTAAATAACGCTGCATTTATTTTCACTGGTGTTTAAGAGTCACCGTTCGAGTGCAAAGGGTTAAATCTACAAACAATTACAGCAATTCACGTTAAATCATTTTTATTGTATAAACGAGCGATGACCACGGTACTCCAGTTATCAATGCTAAAACATTAGCATAAATGTTATTTTAAAAGTTAGAGAAGTATGTAACCATTGGTAATATGTAAAATGAAATTATTTAATATTTTTATTTTTCGTGGTTACCTCAAACAGTTGTGTAGGTTATTAGCGACCTCGTCTTCGGACTTACAATTTTTTATACAACTCGGTATGATTTAAACGATCAATCATTTTTTTTCGAACTTGAGAGAATAAAAAGATATTAGTTACATGCAAAAATTTGTAATTTTATCGAATATCATGGTGTATCGATCAGAGCGCTCCAATTTGATGCCTACAGCAATACCAACGGAATAGAGTTTGTTCTATATACCACGACCGTTCCACAAGCTGTATTTGTAAAGCTCAATTAATAGATTCCTGAAGAGTACATGTAAAAAAATTTCAAGCCAAAAAATATATTGAATTTATAGACAGATAGAAGCTTAGTGCACATTCTAAAAGAAAGGCAAAAATAATATGTATAGCAAACTGTGTATAAACTCAACTGATACACCATTTTTGCATAACAGCAAATTGTATTACGAAAGGAATTGTACATGTAAGAAAAATGCGTTTTATAAAAGAAATTATCATTAGAAAAGAAAGAAATATCATTAATTCATGAATTCAAAGGCAAAATAATATTAGTTGCACATAGGTAACAAACAGATTCCTAAAATTTGAATACGTATTTTTATTCAGTATTAAAAATTTTATTAATGTATCGCATCGAAGTTATGTGCCATTTGTGGAATGTCCTCAACAAACACTATCAGATAAAAGCCTGAACATATGTGAAGCTGTGAGAAGCGTAATGATACCCTAGTGAGAGCGAATTGATACCCAAAGACTGACGGTATCAAAGGGTATAGCTGGGTAAGGTAGTAAAAAATGCCTTTAAGCCTAAGTTTTTGCCTGATGCGTCAGTGGATATGGCATCACAATCGGGAAGGCAGTTATGGGGTAAAACCTAGTATCACCTAGTATCAGCATATTCACAGTCCAGAAGACCCCACGCGCTGAGCCAACCGATCTATTCTAATCATCTTTGATATTGCTAGATGTAATGGATCACATGGTAGCAATAATAATCAAGTTCCTTTATTGTTTAATTATTTTTGTGAAATGCTAAAGGTTTATCAGTGTCTAATACGCTTATAGAATTAATAGAATGTAATAATTTCAAGGTTAGGACAGTTTTTTTTCTTAAAAAAACGTCTAACAAATCCGTTTTTATTGTTTTTTAGCAACGGCATACAACAGATAAAAATATGAAAAAATTCATAAACAACTATTGTAACCATATACAGGTACTGTAAAAATATAAAGATTGTCACTCTAGAACTTCCATGTGAAATCTGTATCTTTTCGTTTTTTTTCTGAGGTTTTTGATTTTTTACAAGTAGGTTTTTTAATTTGAAAATCTGAAACGAACTGCAGAGTTTGTGTTTAGGTGTTTTACACTTCTTAAATTTTTATTAGAATTTTTAAGCATCGTTAACTAAGTAAAATAGGTCAAAAACGGATGATACGTTTTAACCCTATAACTACACTCCCGATTGAGATACAGGGTTGAGATTTTGCCGAGTATGGTTTTTCACGATGCTCTATCAACCGACGCATCAGTTAAAAAATTAGGCTGAAGAGCATTTTTTATTAACTTATCCGGCTATATACCCTTTGGAAATTAATGCTATATGTAATTTATATAAAATTCAGAAATATTCATATTATTTTAATAGAGTCGATCGACATAGAAAAGCATGAATGTGGTAAGCGAATCTTTTTGCTTATGAGCAGTTGTATTCTTTTCGTTTAAAGGTAAATAAAATGTGACGTAAAAGTTAGGCAAGATGATTCCGCGTTCAGCGTGTTAAGAGAATAAGCGGTAGGAATTAGTTCTCGCGTGTTCGTCTACAACTTAGGATAACGTGAAGTCTTTATTTCAAAGAAATCTATAGCGCTGACGCGCGTAATTCTGACTATAGAAAACGACTTGTTGACTGCTCGAACAAGAATTACTTTCTCGTGCATCTCCTGAAACCAGGAGTTTCCTGGTTAAAAAATGCGACAAGCGCTATAATTAGTTGATGCCATTTTTACAATATAGCCAACCATGAGTTTTTCAAGGAATTCTTTTCGTTACCTATTCCTTGTACTTTTTCGATGTGTTTTTCTTCGGAAAGAGGAGGCGATTAGTGAAATCTGGCAATGCAGCGGAATTTTGTACAGGATCGTAGTAGACGAGGCGACACGCTAACGCCTATTTGCCCCGCCTCGCGACCCCTTCGAAAACTCGGGGTTTATGGTACCCGCGCGAGCTGTTGAGGCTGAAAATGAAAACAGTAATTGGCAATACGTGCCTTAACAAAAATTCGAAATCCTTCGCTACAACAAAAAACTGCTTTCTCAAAAACAGCTGTAGAATAACAACGCGGTTTTATAAATTTGTTCGACAATTTGCGCACCGAATCTTGATAATTTGTACATGCTGATGTCTTCTACAAGCAATTTTCATTCTTCGCGTTTGGGTTGATCATGTTAAATCAAACGAGTAGTATAAAAAGAAAATTAAGTGTTTTCAAAGCGTGAATTACCATGCATCCCTTATTGAGTATCAAAATTATTTCTTGAGACAGAAAAAGTTATTTGTGTACTATTAGAATGAATATGCTTTTGATCTTTGAAATGTAAGGACACTGAAAAAATAATTAATAGTAGAAATCTGAAGTGCCCATTTATATTTTATTATATACACTGTTATGTTTCTACTGATTTGTTGTGGTCTGTGTGTGGGAAATTAATGTGTTAATTTGTATAAATCAAAATCGTATAAAAAAGTTTGTTTACAATTAAAAACGAGTGTATTCGTAATAGTGTCTTCTGGTCTAGCGCATTGAGAGGATTCAATTTTCTTAGTTTTGCATTTTTGTGAATCAAAGGTTCATAAAAATGAAGCTGTAAATGGTTTCGTTTAAATTAAAATAAAAAAGAATTATGGATGTTTGAAGGACATAGCTGACACGGCTGATCTGATTGTGCGATAAACTTATAATTTTGTGAGGATCCGTTGGAAGTATGCCAGAATTATAGAATCAAAAAGAAATATTAGTATATATTTATATTTTTATTGTGCCAAATCCGCAGAAAGAGCTGAAAACGTGTAATGTGATATTCAAAATGACAACATTTTGTTTGTCTTATATTCAGGCGAAGCAACCAATAAGCCATTTCTTAAGGCAATATACACTTAAAAGGACTTAAATACAGACTTAAAAGGACTATTATACAGTACAAATAATAGAAAATGGGTAGACGAAAAACCAACACAACGCAGTCGTCTGGTTACTTTAGAAAATCTTCCAAAGAAGGAATATAGCATGGCGTGGTTAGACCTTTTCACACAGTAAAGAGGGTATTCTGGTATTTCTTTTCCAAAAAAATAGATGGTGAAGGGTCTGACATAGTAGCGGAAAAAGTGTAATTGTCTATCTGCTGGTGAGCGTTGAGAGTAACAACCACAAAAAAATCTTCAGGTTATACCCAGTTATCACATAAATTAATATTTTTAAAGTCCTTCGATTTTCTCTTATTTTGTCATTGTGCTAGGGGTCGAAAAATATTAATAAATCGATAATAATTGATTTCAAATTTTGTCATATTGTGGAGAAGTAAGAAATTTAATTACTTTCTGTTCGAACTATAACTACGTGCCGATTAACTAGTTAACTGTGACAACCTATTTTCGAAGCGCGCACCTATGTGTGTCGCGAAAATCAAGAGTTCTAGCCAGAGCATACGGAGATGCATGAATTCATCTGAAATTATTTACACTTTTTATTTGTTCGTTGTATTTTGTCTTGAGCTCCAAATATTCTAAACATATTGAAATTTACGAATACATGTTAGTTTTCGCTAAAATTACCATTTAAACAGCTAATGGTAACTAAATTTTACGCATAACAAGTATACTTGTCAAGACACAAAATACTGCCAATTCTCCATAACGAGTATACTCGTAAAACACAGCTACCTGGTTAATAAACATCTTCCTCCTTTCAAACCATGGCAATCATTGATCCACAGTATGGCGGCTCTACCTCCCACGCTTACCAACAGAGGGACAACAGGACGAGACTTTCTCGCTAGTACCTGATCCGCCTTCGATTCATAAATGAGTTTAGACTGCGTACACAGTGAGACTAGAATACCGAGTTTCAAATGAGAGCGACTGAGTTTACACCCACGGCGAAGGGCAGTAAGATACCCCTGATAAAGACTATATTTCCTTCCCTGTTCGCAATTTTCCGTTCCTCTTTAAGACGCGGATGGACCAACAAAAAACCCATGTCGATAAAACCACCTGCCCTATGCGTCGCTATGGTTGGCAGATGTGACGATGACAGGACCACATCGTAGTCTAAGAGTCGAGGTTCCGAGGCCTAATAGCGAAATCCTGCCACAAAATGTCGCCTAGCGCTGGGTTGCTGTAGCTACAATATAGAAAAACAGCCCCGAAAATCAGAATAAAATATAAAAATATGTAGGATTTCTTTAGTTGCTCGCTCGCGAGAAACTGTCTCCGACGTTTATTGAACAAGATTAGAACGTAGTAACGTGAACAAAACAGAGTAATATGCAAATCGATAAAAACATATATACAATATTTAACACGTTGAGTGCTACGTCAGTCACCGGTGACTGACACCTACTTTTCCTTCAGGCCGCGTCAGCCACCGGTGACTGACAGTGAAAATATGATGTAAAACTAAAAAATGTACATTGTTTTAAGTAATTACTGAAAATATACTGAATTTTTATATATTACGGGATTACATCATTAATGCATTTTAATGGATTTTATTGAAACACGGTAAATATAAAAACGGTTGTCCTTCGCAGGTATTACAAAATGTGACAACTAATTTAGTCATTTTTCTGACAATTGCTCTACTAGATTCGTTGCATTTCTTTTCATAAAATAATTTACAATATTTTCGTACTGCAGAGACTTTTCCAGGTTGTCTTTGGTGTTTGCGTCATTGTTTTTCTCTCTTTTTTTTAGAAATTGTTACAATACTGTTAGATGGAATGTCTTCTCAGCAATTTGTAAGGTGTACTGCTAATTTTTTCCGGAATTCAGTAATACTGATATTCTTCTTCGTGATATCTTTATATAAAATGTAACTATTTAGAACTGCAGTATTCAATAACAGTTCAAAGGCTAGCTTTCTGTACCATTTATGGACCTGCGTAGTGTATTGCTATACCGCAATACCAGCGCTTCTAAGCAGCGCCGCTTGGTCTGACGGGAATTTCCTTTAGAATTCGCGTGACGCTCATCGTATTAAATGTAATCAATAAAAACATGTATAACGCTCTTTGCATTCGCACCCTCTCAGTCACTCGAGTTTCCCAAACATACCGGCAACGCTCCGGTCCGTCGCGAGGTGACCCTGACGCCCACACGCATGCACATTCATCCTACAAATGTACCAGAATATAATGAGAAAAATCGATGTTTAAAATGGTCAATATCGGTGGCAAGTATAAGAGAAAATTGCCTTTGACTCTCAACCTTGTCGAGAGCGTTGTATTTCGGTGGTGTAATGGAGTCGTCACGCGTTCAACGAAGGTTAGTTCCTGTGACGAACGATCCGTATGGCGCTCGGAAAAATACGTGAAAGAAATACGTGGTGGAATGTTCGGCGACGGGACTGTTACCACGACGTACCTATGACCCATCACTGTCTTCCTTCGAGTATATAAACTTCACGTAGCTTCCCACAGAAGTTGGCTAGGATACGACCAGGGTGACACAGATGCAACAAACGAAAAAACGAACGCTAATGCCTTCAGCATGCTGAAGATTTTACTTTATATAGCACGTACACCGATACGTTTGAGGTTGACTCGTTTGTCTTGCTGTGACGGAGAGACACATGAGCCGTTCATTGCACAAACCGATTAACTCCATAAAACAAAAAGTGGAGAAATACGATGAAATACTGTGCACTGTTTTTTTAAAATTCTCTGTATAATATAAACTCAAATAAATATTGTAGAATACATAAATACAGATGTAGCTTTCATCTAATAGTATATAAAATTAATAATAAAGAATAGCCAATTTTTACGTGTCTGGTAGAACTAATCGATTTGGCAAGTGAAAAAAGTAATAAATTTAAATTCATTGTTTAAATTTTTTTATTCTTATCAAAGAAAAAGTTAATTATTTGATATTTTTATTACAGATTTTCATAAAAATGAATATTAATGGTTCTGTAATAATATATTGTTATTTGTGATTAATTTTTCAGCAATATAAATGATGTCTCCTTCATCAGTTGTATGTGATGAAGAATTATCAGGATTACAATTTCTTTTCCTCCCAATAATGTGTTTGTTGCAATATTTTTGCTGTTGTAATCAGAAGAATCAAAAGATAACCATAAACGATTTCTTGAGCCACACTTTTTGTTCATTAATCATATTGAAGAACCATCAGATGATTGACTAGTTTGCACATCTACGTTATTATTAGTTTCACTCATCTCGATTGTAACGGTATAATTTTATTTTTTAAAGCCACTGACAAATTGAAATAATTGTTTATAATAATTCAACCAAAATACGATGTGGAGTGAAGTTGAAAAAATATGTAGTCCGTGTGAGACTAGTAAAGTATACAGTAGAAGTTAAAATATACCAAATTAAACTTTATTCTTAATAATAATTAATTTGACTTAACAAGTACTTGATTCTGTGACAATTAGACTGAATGACAAATTTATTTTACTTTAATTCTGATAAGACGCTACTAAAAAAGTCACCGTTATCATTTGGCGCTTGCTAGTGCATTTGAGTTGCATTATTGCACGATTTATATTAGAGTACAGAGTTAATTATAATGGCCTCTGAAATAAATTTATTATTCAGTGGCCAAAAAATTTTTATCGTTTAATAGTGTTAATCTTAATTATTCGAGAAAGTTATTATAAATAGAAAAAGTAATGACTATACCAAGTGCTTTGACACTTAAATTTAAGATTTTTTAAACAGTGGAGTTAATCGATTTGTGCAGTGAAACGG
Source organism: Agapostemon virescens (assembly GCA_028453745.1). Classification (NCBI taxonomy): domain Eukaryota; kingdom Metazoa; phylum Arthropoda; class Insecta; order Hymenoptera; family Halictidae; genus Agapostemon; species Agapostemon virescens. Next base: position 23,103,715 of record CM052094.1, read on the forward strand.
CTCACATATTAACCCTCTGCAATCGAGTAGCGACTCTGAGACACCACTAAAAATTATTAAAGTTATTGTTTACCAAGGGAAATTCTCGTGTAAAGCGTGGACTAATACTATTAATATTTTGTTTGTAGGAACCTTTTAATTATAGAAATTTATTATTGTATGAGTATAAAGATGTATTTAAAAATTATATGTCAATATGTTTTGTATTCATCTGTTTATCACTATTACATCAAGTTGTAAACAATTGTTATTCTCCTTGACAGCAGAACCATTACTGACATGTAGTGTTGCACTTGTATCCAGAATTAGATCATAAGAGCTAATGTTAGATTGTTTGTGCTCAGATTCTACCACAGATGTGACGAGACTTACGAAAGTTCGCGAAACTATACACTTCTATACAAAGGTGAATATTTTCCAGTTAAGAGAATAGAGAATAGATCACCAAAAATTATAGTTTATTATTGATGTACCGTGTGAATGCTACAAATTATTATCAAATTCATTATTAAATATTGTGGAATTAGATCCAAGACCATACGAGCAGAACAGACACAATGAGGTGAAGTTGAGGAGGGGCACATCCCAAAGAGAAACTGCTAAAGATAGCAGTAGCATGGTATTCCTGAGAAAAGTGACGAAATTAAAGACTATGTGTGTCGATGACACTGTTTTGTAACTCTCAAGGACCTCAGAGGATTTCGATGGACACGAAATAACCGACGCCAAATTTGAACCCACGGTGGGTTAGGGAACGAAAACTATTTTATTTTAGTGGACTGTATATTCGGTTACTGATTATTTAAGGGACTGTCCCTTACTATGGTGGTACAACTAGTGAGAATCCTTATCGACGCTCTTCTCGGTGGAGTTATAACTAATTTACCTGCCGACCCGTCCTCGGTGGACGCACTGTGTCCTCGATGGACTCCAGAATAATTCTAAAGCTACAAATTAGGTACAAGAGACACCTCCATGGTGGAGTTATGCCCTCTACTGTCACAGTGCGCCCTTAGCGCATTTTCTCCTGGAAATGGGGCGATAACGTGCGTCAGGGTAGACGGCAGAAGAGGCCCAAGCCTTGCAAGTATTGTAGTCCATCTTCGTTCCGGGCATATTTGGCCACCAAATGTGCTGGACGATGTTGTTCGCCTAACGGTCTTCTCGGCCATACCATGAATGCTTCTAAAGGGAACGCGGTGTTCCTAAACAGATACTGAGAAGATACAAGATACAAACAAAACTCAATATGATGCTGCTGTGATTGAAATTCGAGGACGAATGTCGTTGCAGTATGGCCGAATGTGAGATCAGGACTCTTGAGACGTATGAAGATTAGAATAAAATTTTAATCGATCGGCTACGATCAGGAAGGCAGTGAGTTCGAGTCCCGCTGAGGCGGTCCCCTTTGTTTTTCTACGATCCTGCAATATTGCTTGATAAGCGAAGGTGCAAATTCAGTTACTATGAAGGTGGGACAATTCCATTTTCATATAAGTTTTCTCTTTCAACCTTGATCGACACCGAGTTTACGCGATTCCCTGCGATAGAATGACAAGAGTAGCTGTTCGAAAGTAAGCGAGTCATTCAAGTGTCCTGCTCTAAATGCTCCAGCTGTAAATATTTTTCATACGTCTCGATAAGTAATAATTTATCTACCATTACAATTTAACACTTTAACACCTTCACGCCGGCGTGCATCACCGGTGGGTCAAACATGTTTGTCGTGTGAGGCGGCGTGCATCATGATGGGTCACACGGTTTGTCCCGTGAGACAGCATGCGTCACAGTGGGTCACACTTCTATTCCACAAAATAAGTTTCTTATTTTATCTGAACATTATAAACAAACTATTATTAATGAAACATTATTAGAACATACATAGAAAATACATAGAAAATACATAAAACATAAAAATTCTTTTTACCTCGATAATTCTAAATAATGACTGTTTTATAAACTAACTGAATCTTGTTGGAGACTATCAACGGAATATGGGCTTATTAAACTAAAATCGACTTTACATGCTTGTGACTGGCTTCCAACAGTCGAACAGTTGTGTTATTTGTAGCTAATACCGTTAGAAGCGAAAGTTTGAAGTGAGATATCCGGATCAGTAGATTACTGAATGTTCGTTTTAGCAGGAGAAACAATTATTTTGATTGATCGGTTTAAGGAAGGGAAAAGTGATCGCGATTCGTACTTGCGAGTGACGCACACGAAGAATCAACCTATCTCGAGAATTAACCGTCGTTGGTAGTAAATCCGAAAAAGATGCCTCGACTTGTGTAAAGTCTGAATTATGGAGAACAGTAATAGTAAACAAATTTCGTATGCATAAGATGAAATACAGTGGCTCACAAAAGTATTCGGACACTATTCAAATCTAAATAATTTTTTAAAAATTGAAACGAACGACTTGACTTTTCTGGAGCAACGGGAAACATCGATTTACTAAATGAGATGCAACAATAGTTTCGAAATAATTCTAATTGGTAGAAATTACATGAAAAAATAAGTCATTATTTAAAACATTTTTATTTCAACTCGTAATGAAAATTTAAAATGTGCGTTTTGCAAATCTGTGTTAGTTATACGCATGCTGAAAATTTCGTCGAAATCGATTGATGTTAAAACAAAGGACACGCGTAGAAAAATGCAAGATTGTGGTATTTAAACCGAAACTGGACAAGAATCGTGAAAAATTGCGATTTTCATCATTTTCGATAGCATGTATCTTGTTTGTACGTCGATCAATTTCAATGCATTTTTCTGCATGCGTATAGCTATCATAGGTCTGCAAAATGCGATTTTAAAAGTTTTAGTGAATGACTCAAATAAAAAATATTTAAAAAGCTCCTTTTCTATTTGTCATGTAATTCATACCAATAGCAACTTTTTCAAAATTTTTTTGCACATGATTTAGTATATCAATTCATGTAATTGCTCACGAAAAGTCAAGACGTTTGGTGGAGTCTTAAAAAAGTTATTTGGATTTTAAGAGCGTTCGAATACTTTCGTGAGCTACTGTATATCATGTAGAATGAAAATATTCTAGGTCAGAAAAGATGCTTTGGGGTTGGAGTTAAAACAGCTTCGAGTGAAAAGGGTTAATAAAATCGCAAGGTTCTTCTGTATCGTTTTCTGTAACTGTATTGTCATCTAGTGATGGGAGCGATTGTGATTGTGATTGTATCTGAGTTGTATTCAACTTTTATAAAACTACACGTAGTTATTGGGAAAAAGGCACCACGAATGATCGCAGTTCGACAAGGACCAAAAACGACGACGAGCGAACGGCGGTTTATGGTTATAGTTAGCAAGTGTGACAGGAGTCGCCGAGACCGAAATCCTGAATTCGCTAAAAGTTGCAGAAAGTCAGGGTCAGAAGGTCTGGTTATCGTCGGGCACGTTTTCAAGGCGTTAACCCCGCCCTGAAAAACCTTTGCATCTTCGTCATCGCCGTCGCCTCTACAAATCAGAGTAAATCCACAAATTACAAAAGAACAGGCAAATTTTGAACCGGGAGTGCTCTGACTCGCGCAGTTACCAGTCGAATTTTAGCCGTCGGTCCCATTTTAGCAATCAGTCGCCATAGAGCCTAAGAAACAACACTGTTTCAACAACTTCTTCCTAGTCATTGTGTATATCTTCCATTTCAACAAACTCTTGTTATATTTCCTGTTACCAATTTTGATACTTACTGAGCTTAACTTTGCTTACTACACTCAGAATATTAACAATTTTATCGGCCTTGGGGATACTCAAGTTAACGTGATGTAAATAATGTGTTGGGACAGTAACACCGAAGGTTGTATGTGCCTAACCCCATCCTTGGCAACTGAGAAAACACATAAACGAAAAGCAAGCAAGAAATTACTAAATTCAACTCCGAAGGAGCTGACCAATCGACACGCGCCGTTTTTTTTCGACAAATTTTACATTGACGGATGTACACCACGTGTAACGCACTCGAAGAAACGGAAAGCGGACAACCCTGCAATAAATCACGATAATCCTTCATTGACCTTTTTCCACTCCTTAGGCACACTCCTTCAGGCGACGACGGACAGAACGCAACAAGATTCGGACAGAACGGGTATAACAGAACTCGCAAACAGACAACGCACAATTCGAAAGAAAATGCGAACCGATAGAAACATAGAAATTACACCACAGAAATCGCGAACATGCTGAAGTTAAAAATAAAGAAATTGCAACCATTATAATCGTGTAGTTATTACGCGACCTAGGTGCTCAGCGGCATTCCTTGCACGCTGAGACGAAGCTATCACCGCCGTGACACCTTTGTATACATAATGTGAAAGTTTACCAGCACTTAAATGGACTCATATTATGCAATACTAACAATGCCAGTGAAACTAATGCAGACGAAAACGAATAGGATGAAATGTGAACAATGAATGGCTGTAAGAAAATTGTGAAATATAGTGAAAATGGCGGTGACAAATTGTACGCGAAGACTATCGGTAATATCGGTTAAAACAAGAAACGTGTTACAGTAGATTCATAATCGGTAAAAATACCATGGTATCCTGAAGGAACGTCAAATATAATCCAGATGAACTGCGCGCCAACTCGCGTTCGTTCTTCATACTGTGCTGATAGCATTGGACGCGTCGAACTCGTAATACCTCGGGCATTATGATGAATATCTCGAAGAAAATGCGTCCATTAAAGAAAAAACACAAAATGGATATAAAGCATCTTCAATTCTGCTATACATTGGCGCTTCCAATTATTCAACATTTACGCTGTAGAGAATGTGAAGCGAAAATTCTTATATTTACTAGCTAATATGAAACTATCTCAAAGTCTCTAGCACAATACTTTGGAGTGCTATACTATGCGTCTTCCAAATCTCTAAAACTAATCGATGAAGATAGAAATTTTGCTGAAGTACAGTTGTTTAATAAACCTCATCGTTGTAAGAAGAATGTCAGATTTACGTACATTTTTTGTTAAAACTTTTAATTTGCTAGACATCGTTTAGGAACACTCAAATATGTTAAAAAGTTTATACATATATTTATACATGTATTTTGTAACATATAGTAGCAACTAAAAATGTAATAAGTACTTTTTTTAAATATATGTAAGTTGTAATCATTGACAAAGTTCAAGGTTGCTATAAAATATGGTTGATTAATAATAGCAAAAATGGTAAAAAACTACGACTTGAATGAATCACAAACTCTAAATGCGAAGATTTTTACATTGCATATATTTTTGAGTCGATCAATTTGAATGATACTATATATATATACAGCATTTGCAAGTGTATGGATTAATTATATTTAACACTAGAATTGCGGGACGAGTCAAAATGACTCTTTATCGAATTCTTATTTGATATTTATTGAAATGATAAGAATGTTCTCTCGAAAACATTTTACATAATCTTTTTCGTTGAAACATATATTAACGTAAAAGTTATACAAACTTTGAATAGTTGCAACCATGTCATTAATACAAAGGAAGTGTATATTAGTATAATTTAGTGCTCTATAATTCTAGTATTAATATATTCATTTTCACAAAAGGCGTATTTTAAATTTTCGTTACTATCAGGTACGCGTATAAAATTAAGAAATTTTGACATTTACATTTTTTCTACATTGCAACTGACAGCAATTTAAGAAAGAATTATTTATGTATAAATCTTGAAAATTTTTAAAGCATTTATTTAATTTTAAATGGTGAATACTCTTTACTATATGGGAATAGTATACATGGATTTTTTATGCATACGTAAACCGTTAATTATTGGCCAAGATTCCTAATCCAGTAACTGAACGCCTCCTAACGATAAAATCTTACCGCTCGAATTGTACCAACTAAATTATACTATTATAATTACGAGTCCTATTAACAATCTTCGCGTCACTTTGATTTCGCTTTACGTTCGTTTGCTACATCGTCTTTCAAGGGGATATTTTGTTTAACTTAGTGACGCCCCAATTTCGCATTGGGTTCATCCCCACACTTACCTACCTAACTGAAACCGTATTTTCCGGGTAATAACTCTTCCTCCGGTCTCTTGTCCTGTTCGTGGCTGTGGTTCACAACAATTGTAAATAAATGTCTTGCGTTTCCGTCCATTGATACAACCCGCGATGTCAAAGAATTGCCAGCTGAGAGACCGATATTTCATATAAAATAACCTTAACCCTTCCTTAATCTACGACCTACCAGGTATATAAATATGAAACCGCAATTTTTTTTATACAAGATGCACGTTTATTGTATGAAAATGATACAAAATATTTTAGTCCAAGTATTCTCCATCGGTAGCTATACATTTTTTCCATGTCTCTGACAATTTGTGGACAGTCATCGAGTCATTATCATACATAAAATTCGACATGTTCAACGCTATTAACCCTTAGTGCTCCGCACGTTTTCGTACCACTTTCTACCAGGTACTCCGCCACATTTTTGCAGCGGAGCGTCTAAAATTTCGTGTGGATAGAATATGCGTACTTGTGAATGTTTTTGATTTCATTTATTTTATAAATATGCATTTTCTTCTTGTAAATTGTAAAAACGGAGCAGCTCGGGATGCTAATTAATAAATCTAAATCTGGAGCGTGATTTTAATACGTGTTTTATTGTATGGCAACGGATTGAAGAATGAAGAAATGTATAAATCGATATTAACAAAATGCACTCGATTTACAAATGTTTTATACAAGGCGCTCTAATTTATAGGCGCGAACTTTAAATTAAATATCGGAGTAAAACTTGATTCTCCTTAACATAAATAAAAGATAAATTTTTAATTTTCTAATTAATCATGGTGCGAATCTTTGGAAATAATATCCTATGTCCATTCTGGATTTACTTGGGCAAGTGTTAGTAATTGTTTGATGTCTGCCATTCATTTCTTTTCTTTTAAATCACACAACGCAGTCCCTCTTTGCACCTTTCCTGATTATGAGAAGTTCTCCGTTCAATCTGATTTGAGAAATTCATATAGAAACTCTTGTTCTATCCTAACGAAAATCTCCTACGAGTTGATCGACTAAAATGTTTCGATATTGTAAATGCATAAATTTACATTTTCTCGTTTTTATTGTGGTGTTCAGTTTTATAGAGAATGTATGAATTAATTATTGATATCTCCATTACCCGAAAAAAAAGTTTCCACCACCACTTAAGTAATTTCCTCAAAAAGCAATAACTAGAAGCATATTGATCAGCCTGATGAATACCACCCATCGACTTCGTGTACCCGACAACTACACAGTAGTTTTTTCTTTCTTTGGCAGTATAGTTTCGCTATCACTACTTGAAGTATCAGAATCATAGTCGATATTGTCTTCTATAATATCTTTTTTATCTGAGCTCTAAATACTTATCATGATATTTATTCTACTCCGTGCTGCTAACCATAAAAAGATCATAAAATTATTTAAACTGAATAGTACAGACTTAGCACGTTTTAACTTCAGATAACAATTGCCAACGCTGACGATGACATAGCATCTTAAGCATAATCATGCTAAAAACATTTGGCTCCGCATCGGAGCCACTGGAGGAATGGAGGAAATGGCGGATCTCTCCGTAGCAGAGCCAACGAAGCGCTAGGGGTTAAAAACTATGCTGTTGTATGAAACTTGTATGATTGTAAGTTTAAAATTTTTATCAGATGTCAAAGTAAGAGAATAACATCGGTAACGCCATTCGACGAACTACTTATGAGAAAATTCCGGTTTCATATTTACATATAGTGTATATTGCGACGAATAAAGTATTTTTGCGTATTTTCCAGAATTTTGTTCTCCTTTGAGATCTCTCTTTTCGCCCTTCAAACTATACAATGTACAATAAAATATATACTTTATGAAATGTAATTAAAAGGATTAATTTAGATTCACATATGAAGTCATATTTGAATACACCCACGTTTAAACAAAACAATTTTAAGGTAACCGACATCGGAGGACTTAAAGTTTTAAGATAAATCTCGTAAAGCTTGCAAGAAATGCTTGAACCAAAGACAAAAGTACTTCCTTTCATTGGGAGAGTTACCTCACCCAGAAGAAGCTATTGTTTTAACATGCAGCAACTAAACGCAAACACGGCGTTGCTCCTCCGACTAGATTTATAACACTCGCCAAGAAATAAGTACCGCTATTTATTTCTTGCAGTCCTAGATAAGGAGATCTTTATCCTCGAATGGTGTCCAATAATTTATAAATAGGAAAGCACAAAGTAAAATATAACAGGTCGTTCATTTAAATTCCGCATAGAACAAGGCCGGAGTAACAGGTATTCCTTTTTCTTCGCGAGCATATACGTCTTTGTCCTCGCGGCACGGCAATTAGAATACGAGTGGTGTCACGCAATACCTAAGTAGATCACGAAGAACCATCGCTCTTCTGAACTACCTGACACTCATGGTGTGCTATGCCAAACATATTCTTCTAACAGCGAGCTACGTGCACTCTCATCGTAACGAGCACCGAAGTGGATGAAACCGCGTTAACACATAAATATTATGGAAATTTCTAGTATTGCAGTCATATAACAGTTTTTAAATAATTTGTAAACCTTTTCCTTGAACACTAGAACTACCGAGTAATAAATCCGACCGATGTATATTGGTATGTAATAATGACAAACATGCACACATTCAGATCTCGTACCATCTCTATCGCAATGGCTGCGAAATTCATTCGAAACTTTTTGGTAAAAACGTTTTTATAATTTCAATAATTGCAAACAGAAAAATCAGGAACCAGTCAAAATGACTGGTTCGTTAGTTCTAGTGTTGAAAAGGCTTTTAATCTGTTTGAATCTACTAAAAAGCTAAATCTTGGCAAATTTGACATTTAATAACAGCGTCTTCTATTACTGGACTACAAATAGTTATGTATAGATACCTTTTGAAAACTTGCAAAATACGAAATCTGTCGCTTTCAATTTTTTGATAAAATTGTTTTGTGGAAAGCTTCGGGGTTCACAGATTGCTTTGTGAATATCGTAATCAATTTATTAGTACTGGTATTTTTTTGTAAATTGTTAATATTTCTTCTGTAACAATTAATTCATTTGCAAATTTAGTTTGTATCGATATTCAGTGACTCAATTGCCATTAGGCAGTTTTTTAATATTTAGACCGTTTATTTTGAAAGTGGTGCAAATCCTTTTTTTTTTAAAAATGAGATATGACGTAATTTATGCTTAATTTAGTATAAACTTTTTGTTTATAACTAGTTAGTATTTAATATCTTAAAAAATACCTATGCTTTGTTCAATTTAAAATTGGCCAGTAAAAGAAATTGCGTAACTATTGATTATAAAAGTGGTGTAAGTCCAATTTCCATAGACAGAAAAAAATGGCATTACGAAAAAAGAATTTCCTCTACACACCACAGGATTATTATGACGTTATAAACGAATGTAGATAACATAATAAATTTATTTTACACGAAATGAAACGAGAGAATTTCGTTTCAACAATAAATCTACAAAACGCAATTAAAAAACAGATAAGAAGAAACACTAATGGAGAAAAAGTAAATTGGTTGCAAATATGTTGAATGAGATTTTGCAAAAGTGCACTGTATACTATTTTATATAAAACATGAATGGAGGACACAGAATGTAAGACTTTAAATTTATCACCTACATGTCGGGAAAGACCGCCAAAATTTTAAAAGATTGCCCTGGCGCCTTTGTATCACGATGCCAGGCCTATTACATATGAAAAATATAAGGATATGCAGTAGCTACAGTACTGGACAAAATAAAGTACGCACCTCGAATATTTTTACAATTACGTTTATAACTTCGTAGTTTTTACAGATATAATAATTATGTATTTGCACAAAAAGAAGGTTTCTTAGTCTACTTTTAAGTTTTAACAAAAATAATTTCAAAAACATTTAACATTTTTCAATAGACAGGTCCGTTACATTTATAAGGATATTTTCTTTGGACAAAATAAAGTACGCATGTGATAATAAAAGTCAAAAGTAAGTTCTAATTGAGAGCTAGTATTTTGTATGGCCGCCCTTTGTTCGTATGACCTCTTGCAAACGCCGAGGAATGCTCTCGACGAGATTCCGGATGTGCTGTTCGCCGATGTTTCCCCACGCCTTTTCCAAAGCTTCGAATAACTTGAATTTATTCGTTACGTCACTCTTGTCAACCTTCTGGTCCAAAATGGACCACAAATTTTCAATTGGATTTAAATCCGGCGATTGTGCTGGCCAATCTAGCACTTTGATCCTCGAAGCACGAAAGAAAGCAGCAGTTTTATGCGCGGTATGTTTAGGATCGTTATCTTGTTGGAAGATAAAGTCATCTTCCAGACCAATCTTTAGCAGAGACTCCTCTAAATTCTCGTTGAGGATGTCAATGTATTTGTCTGCTGTCATAATACCATCGATTTTGACGATATTTCCCACACCCGACCACGCAAAACACCCCCACACCATAATACTGCCTCCTCCATGCTTGACAGTTGTTTGGACATTTTTATCCAGAAGCTTCTCGCCGGGCTTCAACCAAACCCGTGTTCGTTGTTTATGACCAAACAGGTCATACTTACTCTCATCACTCCAAATAACCTTTTTCCAGAAGTCCATTGGTTTATCGACGTATTTTTTTGCAAATTGGAGACGTTTCAATTTATTAACATTTCGAATTAAAGGGCGACGCTGTGCAAAACTGCTCCGCAGTCCAGCTTCCCGAAGTCTCCTGCGCACGGTTCGTTCACAAATGTTGAGTTGCACATTTTCCCTGATTACACGACTAGTAACAGTCGGATTTTTCTTCGTTTCCCGGATAAATCTATGATCGTCGACTGAATTTGTCTTCCTTTTCCGTCCGCGACCGATCTTATCGGCTACTGTGCCAAGCTCTACAAATTTTTTGTAGATCTTTCTGACCGCTGCTTCACTAACATTGTATTTTTCACCGATTTTCCTATTGGAGAGGCCCTTTTGCCAGTCGTTAACTATTAATTTTCTAATTTGTACGGAAATTTGTTTCGTTTCCATGTTATTCGCAATGGAATGATACAATCTTGCTTCTAAAAGCACTGATGGCTAACTGAAACTTTATTAATACGTTTATTTGTAAACATTCTTTCATCTCCAACGGCAAGAAAAGGTATCCTACATGCCATTATTGCTGAAAGTAAATAAACACTCTAGTGCGTACTTTATTTTGTCCGAGGAAAATATGATAACAGACGTAACGGGCTTGACTAATGGACGATGTTTCATGTTTTTGGAATTATTTCTCATTGAGTTTAAAGGTAGACTAAGAAACCTTCTTTTTGTGCAAATACATAATTATTATATCTGTAAAAACTACGAAGTTATAAACGTAATTGTAAAAATATTCGAGGTGCGTACTTTATTTTGTCCAGTACGGTATTACCTTATATACCTCCTGTGCATCATGAATATTTCAAAACACTGCCACATGGAGATATTTGTTATTTCAAAATTGAAATTAAATAATATTTACAATTGACTAATTATGAAAGTGGTGCAAGTCCATTTGCAGCCTGGAAATATATATTACTTTTAGTTAAATTCGCCTAAAAGAAATTTATATAATCAAATTACATATTGATAACTTAGTACAAACATTCCTAGACTTCACGTAATTAAGCTATATTTTTTAATTGTCAGATCTGCTAACATTTAATTTTCTCGAAACAGAAGAAAATGGACTTGCACCACTTTCAAAATAAACGGTTCATTTAATCAGTTAAACAAAATGTCATTTCTAACTGCTTCCATTTTTTTATCAAAAATATCTAGACAGCACTCGTGCAACCACGTGTCTAATCGACACATTGTCTGTAATGAAGTGACATCGAATCGTCAAAATATTTCGAATGGGTTTGGCATTTTTAATTGTTCGCACATAGCTCATAACATATGTTATGATTTATAATAGCCTACACATTCAACGCTTCTGAGTCGTCTCTCTTAAATTTAACTGAAATAAATTATCTTCTTCGAGCATTGTTCTTATTCTTATAGTACTTTACAAAATTCAACGAAATAATCATAGGGTATTTTAAAACGCGAGGGCATAACCTCACCGATGGTTTCAACACGCTAAAATAAAAGACAGTCGAATTTCTGTCAAGTTATGAATAATCTTTTCATAACTTGTGTTCTTCATTTAACTAGTTCCAAGTTACTTTTAATACATCGCGTATCACCTTGTAAACACTACTACACTTTATAACGTTTAAGAATCACTCATATGTCACAAATATTCCAGTGTAATATATCTAAATTAGTGGAATTACATCATTCGTAATAGCACTAGGAGAAAGTGGGAGACTTATATAATACCAAAATATATTAGAATGATAAGAATTTCTTTATTTCTATTGAATGACATTCGGTAAGGTCATCTATTATTCAAAATAACTTTTACTTCACTAAGTTCGTATTAAAAAAATTTGTAAAACTATAAATTTTAAATATACAAGTAATAATAATAAAGTTGACATGCGCAAAGGGAAATGGGCTCTGCACAATGGAACTATTCTGGGTCGAAAACTGTGTCGTTTGTGGAATTAAAATTGCTTGGAGTGCAAAGAGTTACTCATTGAAATTTTGTAATATCAGTCTTTAATGATCAGTCTTTAAATATCAGATTTAACAATCTTCTTGTTCTTTACTTCTTGTTCTTTTATTAATAGTGGTTTTCTACCAAATTCGAGTTTTGTTATAATTTATTTTTTCGTGTAATCAAATATTGTAGTTTTAAGCACCTTATAATAAACTAGTGTAAGTTTATTTAAACTAACGTTTTTGTTACTAATGTTTTCTATAATTTTTTGAAAATTTCTCATACTATATTTTACTTCTGTCTTTCGTTTGTAATTTCGTGGCATATAATTATCAGACGAAATGCAATAAAAATTGATGGCTGTAACACTATTTAGTTAAAATTTTAAATCACGAACTAATCATGAATGGTAGGAGGTGGTGACGAATTTTCATAAAGTGAAAAACGAAATGAAAAGACCATATATTAAGTTAGAAACATCAAATAGAAAATATACTAGTCACAAATTATCCTTGGTTAGTATTTTTTTGTATTCTTAAAGATAGATATTTGTTGGGGATTTTCGTGGATTGCTGCGTTGGTCTACACTCGTCATTTGATTAACTATAATTTATTGTGAGTATAATATATAAATATATATATACTATTGTAAAAATAATTAAAGAGACAAAAGATATACTTACTTTACTTTATCAAAAAACTATATAAGAGGATAAACCAAAATGTTGCAATAGCTTTTACTTTTTATCGCGTGACTTACAGACACTTTACATGCTTCTTTGAATTAAAATTCTCATTCACGATTACTCCGCGTTTGTGATTTCCCCACTATCCTCTGTGTAATGAAAATTGTCTTCCTAAGTAATTTCTGTAATGGCAAGTACGTGTTTCATAGAATACAAAAACATTTCTCTTTCAGAAACAATTCAAAACTCAGTTTTGGAAATATATTTTAACCCTTTGCACTCGAAGCTGTTTTAAGTAGAAAACCAAATCATATCATGAAATGAATTATAAATTCTAAATATAACATGAATTATTTCACTTTATGTATAAGGCTTTTTTCCTGTTACTCGTCTTTACAACTGTTAAATTTTTATTAATTTCTTAGATATAAAGATAGCGATGTTAAGATTGTTTTAAATAATAGTGTGGTCATTTTTCGTGGCTCCTCAGAGTCGCCACTCGAGTGCTAAGGGTTAATATATTGTAAAACCAAAATTGAATGGAAATTCGTTGCATACAGTAATATTTGTTAAGGTACGTCTTGTCAAGATGCGATTATAGTTATTGTTCGTAGTTTCGTTAAGTGTCTTCAGAATGCTTAGAAATAATAGTGAACTTCTTTCTAAACACGCGTTTCATACGTACTTGTGAAGGTTGTACGGGGAAATAAATAAATATAGGAAATCAGATGGATCGGTAAAGTGTAATTTATTATAATTTGAGAAAACAGCATTATTTGTAATGCAGACTATTAGGAAAGAACAGTAGCGAGTGTCGCATTAATCGAATAGATATATTAGCACACAGTGATGGGACATAAACAATTTCCACCAATGAATGAATCTTAAAATATTCATGAACAACTATTTGCTGTTAGAAATAATGCCCATCTCATGCAGGTGGAGTAAGAACGGACTCGAAAAGACATCAAAACGGAATGCCTTGGCTGCGGGGCCGACGGTGGTCGCACGCTCAATAATGTTTAGCGGTTCCCAGTTGACGTTTATGATACATCAATTGCTATAGAACGAAATGTCAGATTCTTGGAGGAGCACGTGCCTACAAAAGCTTCATAAAATGCATCCCAAGGCCTGACTAAAATATTTTAGGAATACGAGTGATAAATATTTATTTATTATGATCAAATAAAAAGTCATGAATTGAATATAAGGAAGAGCTGTCGAGTAGTGAGCACGATGTTGTTTCAACGACAATCCAAAATATTCTGCATGCTACGTTTTTTCAATTCCCGCTAAGGATTTTCCGAAATGTTTGAAGGAGAGAAAAATACCAGATCTGTAAACATGAAATCGGAATTTGCGCATACGTGGGCGCTAAGTGTCAATGTAATTACCGTTAAACCGCGCCATTGCTACCATTTTCGTGTTGTAACAGTTGATCAAGTTTTTAAACTCACAACCATACAAGTTTCATGCAACAGCATAGTCCTTAATAGCGTTGAACATGTTGAACTGTGTGCCTGGAAATTACGATTTGCGAACAGCATTGATTTTCTGTTACCATTTGAAGAAAACTGCTGCAGAATCGCATCGAATGCTTACCGAAGCTTTCAGTGAGCATGCCTTGGTAAATTGGAGTGTTTTGAGTGGTTTAGAAAAGTCAAAAGTGCCGATTTTGGCCTAAGAAACGAAGAACGTAGAAGACTACCGAAAAAGTTTGAAGACAGCGAATTGCAAGCATTGTTGGATAAGGATGCCACTCCAATGCAACAACAACTCGCGGATCGATTAAATGTGATACGAGAAGTCGTCTCCATACGTTTAAAGGCGATGAGAAAGATCCAGAAGACGACAGGAATAACAAAAATGGCATGGCAAAGTAATTTTGCTTTATGATAATACACCATCGCACACAGAAAAATCGGTCAAGGAAACGATTAAAGCGTTTAGGGAATACTTTCGCATGCGGCTTACTCGCCAGACTTGAGTCTATCCGATTATTACTTCCTTGCGTCGATGAGACACCCAGTTGCTAAGCAATGCTCTACATCTTAGAACCAAAAATGATCAGAGATGGCAAAAATGTATAGCTACCGATGGGCAATACTTAGAAAAAAAATGTGTTGTATAATTTTTATATAGTAAACGTGTATTTTCTATATAAAAATTTCGGTTTCATATTTACATATATGGAGTAGGTTTTCTGGTGAGGTATAGAGGTGATTGTTTTTGTCTAATGGTCACTAAAGGATGAACTGTAGGGAATGAAGTACAAAGATGAGTAACAGTAGTGTTGAATCCCGGATTTCAAGATTAAGAACAACACTTTTTGAAAAGAATTTAGATTTATTAACTGGTAACTGCAAGTTCTGCACCTTACAATTAGCGTGAACTACAAAAATCTGAACTGATGGCCAGAAATGCGTGGGGTTTTTATATGGATGAAGAAAAGTGATGGGGTGCAATCGTCAGCGGATGGTTAAGGTACAGGGGACAGGCTGCGTAAGAGGGTACAGGATGAGTAAGAGGGTACGGGGTGCTAGAAAGTCAAAAAGTACGAAAACGACTAAATGACCGGTTTAAAAAGGTCTAAAAGAGGAACAGTTTTATTGGTGTGGCATCCACAAATTGTCAGTGAGATGGGAAACATGTATAGCTACCGATGGATAACACGTATTGTTAGAATAAAATATTGTGTATCATTTTCATACAACAAATGTGAATTTTCTATTAAATTCTGGTTTCATATTTACACAGCTGGTAAATAACGATGAAAAGGTTGTTGGGGGTATCTTGTCTTTTCAGTTCCCCTTTTATGAAAAGCTATATCGTCTTGGCTTGGGAAGATTTCTATTGAAATTCATTAAATGCAGATAGTAGGCGATAAAATAAGTAACGTTTTGCGGGGTTTTCGGAGTGTGCCTTCCGAATTATGGTACATATGAACGAGGAATTAAAATAATAGAAATTGTGCCGGTAGTGGGTACAGACGGTGCTGTACGTTCTCGTTATTTCGATCATAGAAAACGGGACGTTAAGCATCAAACTCATTGAACGTGTTGCAGGTTCGGCAGTATGCGTACACAGACTTCAGCAAACAAGCGACTCTGAACCAAAGGAGCGTGTTCCGCTATCGCGCGGCAATTCGAGAGTATATTCTATTTCGTACAGTTTACCTCCTATTTTCGTTTCGTATAACGGGCATTCCGAGCAACGTGGAATATCGTACTAGGCGAACTCAGTATGCAAACTTGAATTTATAATGTACAGCCGACGTGTGTAGGTACTCGCTTCCTCCATTTTTTCCCTTTCCTCTATCCGTCCCACTATCCGTCGATATTTCGTATGGATTTTCCGGAGAACCGACAAATTCGCATGCATTTAAATTTTAGATGCTCATATACCGCTCGAGAAAATTTCCTCGATAAATTCGCGGTGGCATTGAATGAGCGTCACTCGAAAAATATTTCTCGAACGCGGCGTGTATTAAATTTGCGGCATCCCAACTCCGCAATAAAAAAATTTTTGCATCGTTTCTCTTTTCCTTTTTGTTTCCTATTCCATCTGTCTCTTTTTCGTCTGGACGTCCACAGTTGACGCCGATTATCTTACGGATCATTCGATTCAATTAATTGCGGATTCCACGAGTAATAGATTTCAATCAAATACTGTTCGTCTGCCAGATGATGGTTAAGCAAATGTTTCGCATTCTAGCTCTGTCTTGATTCCGATACCATCGCACGTATTGTTGCTATTTGCCCAAGACGATGACAACAAAACGACAACGGTCATACCGATATTAAGTGACATGGAACGATTACTTCACAGACTTCGGGACAACGCCAATACTATGATCCAGAAGATCTGTCATAGTCTAAATATAAGTCCGAATTACATTACTATACATTTATTACTAGCATTAATATTTTTTAGAAGAGTTTCTAAGCCTGATTTATTACAATATTTCGCGATTTTTAAATACCCAGTGGTCGTAAAACCGTTGACGCTAAGCGATGAAAGCGATGGGTATCGCTGTTCGTCTAATTAACACTAAATGTGCCGAACAATAAATCCAACAATATACATTGTTTTGTGATAATAACAAGACTGCATCTATTCAAACTTCACTGAATTTTTATTGTAATATGTGGTTCATTGAAGAAGTACATTCGAAAATTTCTTATGAAAACATTTTTATAACTTCAATAATTGCGAAAGAAACAACTGGTTACCAGTCAAAATGACTGGTTTGGTAGTTCTAGTGTTAAAGATAAACAGCTATTTTTCATGAAGAATGTATATTTAAAGATAAATTGTACAATAATTATTTTACAAGAATACTTGTGTTCGATCGATATACATAGTTGCATTGAAACTTGTTGTTTTCCTCGTCTTAAACTTGAAGATTCAATTTGAAGCTATGATAGACTAAACTGGATTATCTCTGGTAAAAAAACTGTTTATCAGCAACTAAGAGTGATTAGAACAACTGTGATACCCCTGTGATACTGCTGTGACGCACATTACACCTATATTGTGTACACAGTAGCAGAAGCACAAGTGATTTCTGGGTTTTATATTCCTTGAAAATAGAAAACAAAAGCAGTCTTTTGATCAGTGACGAAGTATCTAGCGCGTAGTGGTGTAGATAGCAAGAACTCCTGAGCGGATCACTTAAGCGGTGTAACCTAACAGGCCTACCGTAACCCGAAATATGTCGCCGATGATGTGTGCCGCGCCCTATTGTGCAGAAGTGCACTGGTTACTTTATTATCGAAAAGGAGAGAAGACAATATTTTTGAGAACTTGTAAACCTGACGGATGCGACATTTAATTAAATGTATACCATTCTTTGAAGGAACGGAAGTGTAGGGTTACCTAAATTGGACCATAGGAAATTAAAAAAAATAAAAACATACTATTTTTAATTTTATCTGTTTCTTCATTTAAATATGAGGTATCATCTATAACAATTATGTGTGAAAGACTATATCTGTCAAATGACCACCACGACCACGTTTACAGACATCAATTCAATATTCAATTCATTACTTGCTCGTTTAATTCACCAATTTCATTTCTAATGTTGCTTTTCAAGGTGTGAATTGCTGCTAATTTATTGAAATAAACTTTGTTTTTCAAATAACTTCAAAGAAAAAGTCCAATGGGGTCAAATCACACAAACGAGGTGGCCAATTTACATCACCATTCCATCACTTTCGATCGCAATAAAGTAATGTTTTTACGTGTTACGGTGGGTATTTTTTATTCAAAATTGCTTTTCGAAATAAATTTTAATAATTTTAACATGCTCTTCAATCATGGACGATTACATTGTTAAAATTGTCTATCATTATAGGTTAGAAATAAAAGAAAGTGACAAGAAACAAACATGGCGTTTGACAGATATTCTCATTCAACATCCTAAAGGTACTTTCGGATAAACCTGTATTATTTCACGAAGTCAAAAGGGCTCCTTTGAAAAGTAAAACCTTTCTAATTTGAAATGGGAACAAAATTATTTCCAAGAAAACTAGATAAGCGAAGAATGAAATTACGTTCCAGAACGGAACACTTGTTTACGTGCAAGTTCATCTAGCAGGAAACCTAATGATAGTAATATTCGCTGTTGTATATAGGCAATAACTTTAATTTATTGTTT
>CM052094.1:23127638-23211752 GCA_028453745.1 Agapostemon virescens
TAAATTGTAATTCTAGCGAAAACTAAAATGTATTTGTGAATTTCAATATGTCTAGAATATTTGGAGTTCAAGACGAAATAAAACGAACAAACAAAAAGTATAAATAATTTCAGATTAATTCATGCATCTCTGTATGCTCTGGCTAGAACTCTTGATTTTCACGACACACATAGGTGCGCGCTTTGAAAAGTGATCGCCGCAGTTAACTAGTTAAAGATTGATCACAGATTGAATATTGCGAAGCAGTACCGCAGCCCGTAGTCAACCAATTAATAATGTTTGTAAAAGCAGAAAAGCGTATAATGTGATTGAACGTGTGTTTATACAAGCTGTATCAGTAATTACAAGTACGGTACACCAGCAACCTGAGAATACAAAACATTATTCACAGAATATTTTGAAACAATTTATTTTCTATTTGACCTTTTTCTATTTTTTATGTTCTATTTCTAGTAGACCTTCAATGACCTAAACTGATCTTCATAATAAGTTATAATATTCTTCTGGGAACATTCTATCCGAATTGAAATAGAAAACTGTTCCCTTCCATAAAACAGAAAGTTTACCTTCATATTTTCTTAACGCCTCCACCTATGAAAAAGTAACTAACAGCTCATACAGCTTGTAGCATTATGAGCCCCTTGATACCAAGTAAGTTCGATGCAATGCATTTTCTTATATCTTCAAAAGTAAGTCCTGTTTTAAACGTTCCACATGGTATCTGTAATATAAATTGAATATGTCACATTTTGTATAAGTAGAATATTTTGAAATTAAACGATATATTAAAATAAAAATATAATTATTCATATAATGCTCTTCAAAGGCCTCACTGATTCACTACAATAAATAGATACTGAAAATGTTGTTTAATCCTTTTAGTGTCAATAAGGGTAAATATGAAATGCAGGTTATGGTTTATTATCTTACCAATTCTAACAATTTTGAAGGTAAATCTATATTGTATCTACATGTTATAATCATGGCACATAGTGGGAACGATTTCAAACCAATTCAGATTAATTCTCATAGGACTGATGACAGGGTTACCAAAACTATCTTCTGGTCTATAGATACTAGAGATGGCCATGGATGCTCAGGATCGCGACAGTTCGGATTTGGATCGATTTGAGAGCACTCGACTGAGATCGAGTAGATCCTTACAATATCCGATCACCAAGAAATAGTCATTGGTGCGCAATTCCAATAAAATACACCTTCAATTAACATAGCTTTATTTTGATAACATAAAACGTAAAATAAAATATTTGAACGTTACGATAAATAGTATTTAAAATGTTTCATAAACAAGTGATGTTAACCCTTTGCACTCGAAGCTATTTTATCTAGAAAACCAGAGCATTCCTTCTAACTTAGGATATTTTCATTCCACATAAATTATTGTCACCTTATGTGTAAAGGGTTTTTCTTACTGTTATTCGTCTTCATAACACTTAAATTTTTATCAATTACTTAAATATAAAAATAGCGATGTTCAAATTATTTTAAATGATAGTGTGCCAATTTTTCGTGGCGCCTCGGAGTCGCCACTCGAGTGCAAAAGGTTCAAACGCAAACAATTATAATTTGTTCTATATTTTTGTTTTTTTTTTGTGTAAAATTATCCTCTCTGTTGGATCTAGGACTGTGACATCTTGTGGATATTGTACAAAATTGTACGATGAAAACAATGTTGATCCGGAAAATCATTGTCAAAGACATGTGTAGCGTCACTCAGTGCTCAGCAATAATAGAGTATCACTGAGTTTACTTTCCCAAATAGTGATAAAAACGACAGTCAGCGTTGTATAAAAATAAAGAACATTAACATCTTATTCACTTACAGAACTGACAACAATACATTAAAGATGTAAAGACTAGTCGGCTGCGTAAAAATATAAAGACTAGCTTGAAGAAGTAAAAATTATAGCTTAAAATGAAAAAAACCACAGCCTTATAAAAAAGAATAAATAAATAGCGGCGACCGTCACAATGACCGTATACTTGTACTAGTGCTCATCGATGGGGCGTAAACTGTGGGAGGTTTGATATATAGATATTTATATATATATTTTTTTTTTAATTGATCAACCCAAAAGGTCATTTAATACATTAACTGCCCAACCAACAATTAAAAAATTCCACAAACTGAAAGTAATTAATTTAATTACGTAGCAATTAAAAACTGAAAATGTAAGACGCAATGTTGTCTTTCAATCTTCTGCTATTCTTCAAATCTCAATGAAATTTAGTGCAACGAATATATTAATGTACAAATTTATTTTTAAACATGGAAAAATAATTCTGTCACCCATATATGGGTGACATGGCAATCAAGGTGTTAAACAAAAGAAACAATTTATTATGAACACAATTATAAATAAGAAACAACACAAATATATGTTTGGACTAGACCGTGTATGTCGCAAGAGTGAAGGAAGCATATCTAATAAATCAATAACAGTATCGTTAAGGAACGATTCGTTTTTGTATATTCAACTTACTGTAGATACTTGGTGATTAAATTCAAATGAAGCAAATCAATCCACATCAACGTCTTTCACCAATGAGCACGTACAAAAATATTTGTAAACAATGATCGGTTTCTTAATTTGCCGTCCACGCTGCAATGGTGGGGTGAGAGCAGCTCCGAAATAACCTCAAGACGTACGCCTCTGGTACCGTTTCGAGGATGGTCGTACGCTCGCTAATACCTGGCGGTTCGCATCTAGAGGTTTATGGTACGTCTATTGCTATTTCGCGCAAAAAGTCAGTCGTGCAGGTGTACGTGTCCACATAGAACCACTCCCAATAAACTGGCGTCTCAAGACCTGGCAAAACTTCTAATTAAAACATTTGGCATTTCAGCTGGAGAGTTCCTAAAAAATAGTGGGGAACTCAGGTGTTCGTATTATAAACCTCTTCATTCATTTAAAATATCCTTAGCACATTGTTGACCGGTCAGGAGTTAACTCGTGTCATCATGCCCAAACGCTGCTGATCGGCGCACTTTTTTTCTCATCAGCATTGTTGGGTCATTGCGTGTTCGGAGAGCATAGTGTAATCGTTATTGCCTTCCTTCTCATAAAGTGCACTTCGTTCGATGCATTCAAAATTTACTGTAACTATCAGTCACAACATAAACTAAGATACAAACAATTTCTACTGGAAGTAGCTAGGGAATAGATAACTATAGATTCCAATGAATGCTGCATAGTATATGATGTTTCCTTTCGTATTTTTAAAACGGCTCCTCACAATGATCCACCCTTCATGCTTTCCGGACAACTACGAGAACACGTTTTAGGAAAAATAGTCACTGGCAAAAAAACAAATCCAACTGGAACGTGTAAAGTATGCTCTTCAAAAGGAAAACACAGCGAAACAAGATATATGTGCAAAACTTGTTGTGTACCATTACACGTAAATGATTGTTACACCATTTATCATACCAAAACTAAATATTAAAAGTTAAATATTAAATAGGATTTATCGAAGTTTATTTATATTGTTTCAGTTCCACATACAATTACGAAATACCATTTAGGTTAAGGACTAAATTAAATTCGAGTTAAAATTTTATAATAATAGGTTGTTTATTGTTTTCTAAATATGTAAAAGTAAAATTTAGAAGTTTAATTTAGGTTGAGGACTAGATTAAATGGATGACGTGAGATAAATTCTGAGAAAAATTGCCAGTCAACAATGTGTTAAGACGATACTCGCGTCTTAATCCCTTCCCTGCAACAAAGAGTCAGACTCGTTATCAAGATTTCGAACTGAATTTGGAAACACGTATTTCCTTAAGTTTCTTTAAACGGAAATAAAATTTTATTTAATTATTGGTCGTGTACGGTCATTGAAGAATAGCTAGACACGCAGTGACTACAAATTTGTCTTTTCTTTTTTTCGTTCTGTGGAGGACACAGGAAGTGTAGTCACTATTATTGTAAAATAAGTCGTAGGCCAAGGGGTTAAAGATATGTTTTCATAAATCTTTACCGGTCTAGAGGTGTAGAATCATGCTATGACCAACTTCCCATTTATGTTTTATACACCCCGTGCATTCATATTTTCAGTAATAATATTTGATCTTAATATACAAGAGAGAAAATAATTAAATTACATAAAATATATGAAATAAAACTGTCAATATTATCAATATTATTATGAATGTTGTCAACATTAATGTGATGGGTGAATGTAGACATACGACTGGAACGGTAAAGGGTTAAACAGTCATTGTTTCACAATACATATAATGTATTTTTTTAAATTAAAACTTTTTCCACGGAAAAAAAAAAATTTAAAATATGGAATCAATTTCTTTTATTTGATGATTTGTTTTTGTGAAAATCGATATTGAAAATTGAAATTTATTTTTTTTCCGTGGCATCACCCCGGCTCATAAAATCACACTGCTTTGTCGGGCCTTCGAATAGAAAAGTATTAATTAAAAATTTTTCTTAACAAATAATGTTTTTTTTAAAAGAACGCGTACGTGAGACAGACTATTTACTGTTTCCTATTTACTATTTTATTGTTAACTGTTTCCTCTCCTCCTTTGGTTGTCCGGAAAATATAACTGCGCGATAAGTTGCGTTCCACAGAGTATTTGGCCTCTTTCATACATCCATTATCCTTTATGATCACGTCGCGATACCCAAGTGGCGTGACTATAGAGACATAATACTCTATTTCAATAAAGCCCGTACGTTCTAAACCAGATCTTTATTCCAGTATAATAAGGTTCTCAATCCCCGAACAATAGCAGTATCGTTATTAAATTGAAGCAGCTGGTAATAGCAAGTGCGTGGCTCCCACGGGAAAACCAATATTAGCTCGCACGAAGTCACCCCGCAAGCTCCGGTACCTTACCCACATTAGCGTGACGTAATTGAGCGGGTTTCCTTTTCCGGTAACGTCGCGATCGACGGAGAGCGAGAAGCTCTATTCCTCGTGGGAATGAAGCTCGTGGACCGTTCAAAGCGCAAGAAAGTCTTTGGCAAAGCAAACGTGACGCACAAAAGGTGGTGAAAAAGTAGTACACTCTTTCGAGCGATAGAAAGAGCGGCCCTCTAGTCGCTAAACGAGAGAAAAGTTATCGGAATGCGGGGGTGGGAGAACGATGCAGAAGGGTTGAAAACGCAACAAAGAAAGTTTCAGAAGGATGCCGGAACAAGGAGACACGAGAAGACACGAGAAGACACGAGGAGAAAGAACGAGAGAGCGACAGAGATGTACAGCATGCGAGAAAAGTTTCACCGCAATGGAACAACGCGGTGTTAGCGAGCGGCGTGTAACGCGTAGCTGAGGACGATTGAGCAAAAAAACTCTCGCGGGTAAGCTTCATTAAGCAGACACCAGGGGGGTTGCGTTATAGGCGGATACAAAGACGGGGGTGGGTGCGGGGGACCGTTCCACACTATGGTATGGTAAATAAACGTTGTTGGGCTCGGTAAGCTATGAAGAGTGGGGCTAGTAGGGTGGCAAGATCAAAAGGAGAGAAAGAGAGAGTGTAACGGGGAAAGAAGTCGGAAAGAAGACTGCTGGAGAGCGTGAGGAGCGGTAAGCGGCAAGGGGAGAGAGAGGCTGGCATAAACTGTCCCCTTTGTGCAGGAAATTGCGTTTTAATTCCCGCATTCAGGGTTCCCTGGTACCAGCCGGCAGTGCTCGTATACACGCCATACACGACTTTCATGCATTTTACATGGTCAGCACCGGCCGGCACATTGCGCCGTGCTGTGTAAAGATCCAACGAGAAAGCACGATGGTCAGGCCTCGAAAGAGTCCGCTCATCAACGGTCAGAAACCTCTTTTAGACTTTTAGTGTGCCGATTCCCTAGTCATGGCCAATTGGACTGGCAACAATCATTACGTGAAACTACGATTCCCGGTCAAAGAAACGCACGATAGACCTCTATCTCCGGCGTAATTAACAGTAGGTGCTCGCGAATGACCACCGACCGGGCGAGCAAACAACAGGAAAATCTGCTTGTCTGGTCCGTCGTGCTAGCTGTCATTACAGGGTGCGGATTGTACGATTAGGGAAAACGTTGGGATTAGATTTGTATAGAGGTACTCGCAGACTCCTACTGTAGAACGTCTGAAAGGATTGTATAAATGTTATCTGTGTTTGGAAAGGTATAAGAAAATTTTTAGGGAGAAAGATTAAACTGAACGAAGGAATCGATGCAATGGTGAAGAGAAAAGATTAGACGAGATTGCGGGCGGGGATCCATGATGTGATTAATCCGAACGATATTGCTTCTAAGAAAGATTATTTATTAATTATTGTATTTTTTCCAAATCTTTAGGCAAGATGGCTCATTTTCTTTATTACATAAGACAGTTATTAGGTAGAACTTTATACAGACTTATATTTCTAAGAATACGGATGTCAATCATTTTTCAAAAGAAATTATTTTCTCAAAAATTTGTCAATGGACGCTTTGTCGCTTGTATTTTTATGGTTTTGGCCAAGTTTTCTAAAGAGTTTACCTAAGTTCTTAATTTTTGGCATTTGACCTTGAATTGAATTTTCCATTAAATTTAATAAAGCGGTTGACTTGTTTGGAAGAAGTAACCGTCTATATAATTTCGAGTTATATAATATAAAAATCTATAAATAAGTAGCATGGATATATTAAAATGGAGAAAACTCATGATCTTCATAGTATTAGTAAAAACGAATGTAACATAAGAAATGTTGCTTTTCAAAACATATCCAATCTTAACCAATAAATTTATCAACGCAATATATCAATTATACAACTGTACTATATAAACAATTGTAAATCATTTACTTTTTCCATTTATTCCTAATTACTTGCACAGCACGTAATCTTATCGACAAGTCCGTTAGTTCTTTTCTCTTTTCCCACTCCACAGAGTTTTCGGCTGTTGCTAAAATACAAGTGCTATAACGTACAGTGAATCACGAAAGTATTCGAACGCTCTGAAATGAAAAATTTGACGCTTAAAAAATGTAAGTGATATTGCGAATTACAAAATACTCTTGTTCCTATAGTAATATATAAGTGTCATAACTATACATGTTAAATTTGAAGTGTGTCCGACAACGTAAACATTACTTATGAAACATTTCTTGGTAACGTCGAGTAAACAGATTTCACGAAAGTATTCGAACGAGGAAACTTGTAGTACAAAATAATCCTTGAATTTGACAAACAGTAAAGATTGGCTTTCTCAATTGGTGTTACACACTTCCCTTGTTCAGTGCTGCAAGTGTTAATAAGATTGTAAAATTCATATTAATAATGTACCGAAAAAAATCGGAGACAAGCATCACTGATAGAAAATTGATAATTAAGTGGCATAATGAAGGCAAGAGCTATGGCGAAATAGCACAATTGTTAGGGAAAAGTAAATCTACCATTTATTACATAGTAAAAAAGTTAAAAACCACTGGAATCCTTCAGGATGAAGTCCGTTCTGGCCGGCCTAGGAAATTAACCAAGAGGGAAGAGAATATAATTGTGCGTGAAATAAAAAAGGACCCAACAATTTCTGCACCAAAACTTGCTATACAAGTTGCTGATAGCTTCAGAAAACAAGTTCATCCTGAACTTTGTCGAAGAATTCTCCGTAAAAATGATTTTCATGGTCGTATTCCTCGAAAGAAACCACTTATTAGCAAAGTCAATAAATAGAAGAGATTAAGTTTCGCTAAAAATTATGTCAACAAGGATAAGGACTTTTGGAAACACGTAATTTTTTCGGACCAGAGCAAATTTAACATATTTGGCTCAGATGGATGTCATAAAATTTGGAGAAAAGCAAATAGAGAGATGGATCTTAAAAATCTACGACCAACCGTGAAACATGGGGGTGGGTCGATAATGGTGTGGGGATGTATGGGGGTCAGTGGTGTTGGAAACCTCGTCATTATCGACGGAATATTAGATAAATATAAATATATGCAAATATTGAAAGACAATTTGAAGCAAAGTGCGGAAAAATTAGGGGTAGTAGACAATTTTCATTTTGAGCAGGACAATGATCCAAAACATACCGCACGTATTGTTAAAGAATGGATCATATACAACGTACCCCACGTTTTAGAAACACCCCCATAAAGTCCGGACATTAACCCCATAGAACACTTATGGGCAGAAATTGGCAAACAACTTAGTAAACATAGTATTAATTCCAAGGAAGCATTAAAGGCCAGAATTTTGGACGTCTGGAACAATATAAAAAAAGATATTACTGAAAATTTGGTTGATAGCATGCAACGACGGTTGCAAGCCATAATAAGTGCTCACGGTGGTCCGACAAAATATTAAAACACTATAGTTGTTTAAAATATGTACTATTAATTTAGTCGTTCGAATACTTTTGTGGCGTTCATTTAGGTGCCGTTACCATGAAACATTTTATAAGTATTGTTTACGTTATCAGAGACACTTCAAATTTAACATGTATAATCATGATACTTATGTGTTATTACAGAAATAAAAGTATTTTGTAATTCGTAATATGACTTATGTTTTTTCAACGTCAAACTTTTCATCCGTCCGAATCCTTTCCGTTCGAATACTTTCGTTACTCACTGTACGTGTAAAATATTTTTAGAATTGGTGTCATAGTCGGAAAATATTACGAAGAATAATGGTTTACTAGTCTTCAACATTAAGTAACACTTTTTTCAGTCACTTCACTCTCAGGGAGAGAGGGAGAGAGGGAGAAAGAGACAGAGAGAGAAAGAGGGTGGGAGGAAGGCAGGAAGAAAGATGGTGGTATGTTAGAATAAGTGTATATGTAGGATTGAGCGAATGTGACAAATAAATAAATGAAATGCACTGAGCGAAATCTGATCGATGACTGTGAATGGACTGTTATCACTGTTGAGCCTGTAAGGCCCTGTGAAGTCGCCGCATCAGCGAAGGAGTTCAGCTCGATTAATAAAGAGCACATTTTCTCATCCGTAGCCTATTTTAGTAAACACATTTACCTCTTACAATTAAAATTTATCATTCAAATGGCGATAAATTTTCGACCCGTGCCTTTCATCATCTCAATAATACGGTTGCTTTTAATTCTAACTTTGTTCATCCAATTATTATAAGAATTACTTAAAGATAGGTTAACTCGAAAATACATGTTATTAATATTGTTGTTATGAACAAGCATAAAAAATAAGTCGTAAAGATATTTAATAAATAAACGTATAATAACTACTAGAATGGTGTCCAGAAAAAAGAAACTCAATTTAACAAGAAAATTAACAAAAATCTAACATATGGATTTATGGAAGATTTGAATACTTGCTTTCAATAATTCCTTCCTAACACCTTCATTTTTTTGTATAAAGATGAACATTGCAATTACAACTCCGTAAGCTACATTACAGATACGTAAATATAACATAATCACTAAACACTAAAAATATAAAAGTAAGTCTTCAAAATTTGCACTAGCTAAGGTATATGTGCATTGTTTGATCCCTGGTCTAATAATTAGACATCTTGAAAGCAAGTGTTTCTAATTCGTAGCCTCATGCTCCTATATTCAAAAACATCATCTTATTTAAAACGACACTTTTGGTTGAACAATTAGCTTTTGTCAGTAATCAACAGTGATAAGAAATCGTAGTTAACCAAATGCAAGCGGATAGAAAAATACGAGAGAGGATAAAAGAACAAGAAACTTCTGGCTTGCTACTTATAATTGATGGACCTCACCCCTTCTTCCATAATATTGATTGATGCAAGCCTATACAAAAGCCAATCCCGTCGTAAAGTTGTTCGAGACGAGGGTTTCGACGGTTGTGCGGGAGCAGCAAAAACTTCTCGAACCGTTTGAACTAAATAGGTCCCTCGGTGAACCGGCTCCTTTATTAGTAATCGTGCAAATCTTTCGGAAGCGCTTTTCGAGGGTCAACCGTCCATAGCGTGGAGAGCACGAGGACGACGTGGAGTGCGGGGGACCTAAACAGAAAGACAGAACTGAACAAACCGTAGATAAGGGTTGCCGGTGATTGCCCCATAAAATATGTATGCCGCGAGCGTCGCCCTTTTTCTTTCCTTCTTCCACCCCGCCGCCATTCTTCCTTGCGTCCTTCTGCTTGCCACTCTTCTTTCCTCCCTCTCTACACCTCTCGTTTTCTCGCTTTTTATACGCAGCACGGACGTCTTCGATCCCTCGAGAAGCAAGTCGTTGCGTCGGTGTCGAGAACATCGCCGATTCATACGAATATCAAAACCATGCTAGGGTAAAAGTACCCGTTAGCGTGCCTCACCCGGCTACCGGGCACAAAACAAATATGTCAGAAAATAACGAATTAACGCGAAATACCTGTTACTACATTTGAACAGTTAAAATTTATATTTCACCTTCGTGAGTAAAACTTTTATTATGTAAATGTTGAAATTAGTTAAAAACCCTATTCCCCGCGATAGGTTAAAGAATAATAAAATAATGATTTTGTTGTTATACGGCACGAAAAGTTGTACGTATTAATCCTTTGCACTCGAACAGTGACTCTCAAGCACTACTGAAGATAACTACAGCATTGTTTAAAACAATCTTCACATTGCTATGCTTCAGTTAAAGAAATTCGTAAAAATTCAATCGTTGCAAGGACGAATAATAGTAAAAAAATGTCGTATGCATAAGATGAAATATGTCGTGTAGAATGAAAATATTCTGAGTCATAGAAAATGCATTGGAGTTGGAATTAAAACCGCTTCGAGTGGAAAAGGTTAAAAGTACTAAATTTGTAGTTTGTAAACGACACAGCAAATATAAGCGATGACAATTATTTTCTAAATTAACGGTGAAATAGGACCAAAACTTCGGATAAGAATTTATTTAATACTACTTTTACTGATCAACAAAATTGTCTGTAAATATTTGTCGATAAGAAATAGGTTCATAGTCAATCGTGTACCACAAACAATGTTAAATTATTTTAAAAAACACTCAAATTAATAAAAAAATTTCCAAATGATGGTTAAATATCCGATAGCTGGTATTTCCTTTACTTTAGATTCTGCCCGCGGGTATTGGGTGTTACATCGATCGTTCGTCAATAGTTTCGCGAGAATATACAAAGTGATCGATTGCATATACCATTACCAGAATCGATATGCGAAAACTCTTCGCAATGGAATATTCTTCTCAAAATTGAACTAAACCTCTTGAGCTTTTTTTAGGAGTCGGAAGGATTAGTTTACTACATTTACAAATAATATTTTAAGTTAGAAAATAATGCACACTAGAGCCTCGATTGCTGTACTTAACAGGATTGAAAATACTAGGTGTATGCATAAGTTTTTTCCGGTTTTTTGATCAAAAAGAACACGTAATTTTCAAGGGAAATTAATTTTTTTTTTATTCAAAATATTGGCCATCGGCTTCTACACATTTCGTCCATCTTTCAGGTAATTTATGAATACCATGCCAGAAAAACTGCTTGTCTTTTGCGGCAAACCATTCGTCGAGCCATTTTCCAACTTCCTCGAAATTGCTGAAGTGCTGCTCTGCGAGCGCGTGCCCCATTGACGCGAAGAGGTGATAGTCAGATGGTGCCAGGTCTGGGGAGTACGGCGGGTGTGGTAGGATGTCCCATCCAAGCGATTTCATAGTGTCTTTCACTTGTTTTGCTGTGTGAGACGGCGCATTGTCGTGTAACAAAATCACTTTGCCATGTCTTTTGGCCCATTCCGGTCGTCTTTCAATTAATGCGTCGTTTAAATTAATCATTTGTTGGCGATAGCGTTGTGTATTAACAGTTTCTCCGGGTTTCAAAAGTTCATAATACACAATACCGGTCTGATCCCACCAGACACAGAGCATGGTCTTCTTGCCGAAGCGATTTGGTCTTGGTGTTGATGGACCGGCTTCGCCATGTGAAAGCCATGATTTTTTCCGCTTTGGGTTTTCAAAATAAATCCATTTTTCGTCACCCGTCACAATTCGATACAAAAAGGATTTCCTTTCGTAGCGTTGAAGCAGCATTTCACAAGTGACTTTGCGATTTTCCATTTGACGTTCATTCAAATTGTGTGGGACCCATTTACCGAGTTTGTTGATCTTTCCCATTGCTCGTAAACGTCTGCTGATTGTTTCTTGTGATACCTGTAATGCTTCTGCTAATTGCCGCTGAGTTTGAGTTGGGTCATCATCCAATAACTCCTGCAATTGCTCGTCTTCGCATTTTTGTGGTCTACCAGAGCGCTCACTGTCTTTCACATTGAAATCACCACTTTTAAATTGTCGAAACCATGTCTCACATGTTCTAATCGATGGAGCGTGTTCACCATATGTTTCTACCAACAAACGATGACTTTCGACAGCCTTTTTCTTTTGATGAAATAAGAAAAGCAATGCGTGCCGCAAATGTTCTTTTTCAGGCACAAAACTCGACATGATTACTGAACGATAAAACAAAGACGCCAGTTCTTGGCAGACTCAACTTATGTGTGTTTGTAGTTTTATGTTAGACGAACAAAATGGTATATGTGTCAAATTAATACGCTGCGTACTTTTCACTGGCGCCACCTCTTAGTCAAACCGGAAAGAACTTATGCATACACCTGGTAAGTGCAGAGGTCGAGAATGAAAACAAACAAACGAGGGAACCTATCACAAGATGAATGCGATCATGTTTATTAGACAAAGAAACGGAGAAAGTAATTTTCAGTGATGAAATAAAATTTAAGCTGAATAATTTGAATGAATGGAATTTTTATATCCATGATATAAAATAGGTGGCAATAGTACAATGTTACGGGTCAGTAATGCATAATATTATGGAAAAACGGAATTACATTTTATTTCCGATTGCATGACCATCAATAGACACATCAAATTAACAGGCGATTTTAATCATTTCGATGAAAATGTATAAAATGTATAGAATTTAAATAGTGAAATTTCTGTATGTTATTGATATTACTGTTGTTATGTATGAGTGATTCGAAAATGTCTCTAAATCTAATCCATTCATCATAGGTTCCGTTAAATAATGGCAACTTAATTACTGGCAGTTTTACTGATACTTGAGGTTCGGTAAACTGCGACTTTGGAGTTGGAATACGATTTTGCAAGTCGAGCCTTTGCCGATGCAACAATGCGATAATATGTCTTTTCAAAGTTATACCGCTCTGTTTCATGAGTACTATCCTCGTCGTCATCCTCAGTATTAATTTCTATTTTAGTCTTCATATCATCAAAATTATCAAACAATGATACAAGTCGGTCCAATCGTTCCCTGAATTCGAGAATATTCTGCTCGACTTCATGAGATTCAAAATAATTCTTAAAGCGAGTCAACTTACACTTAATCGTTTTACGCTCGCTAAACAAAGATTTCACAGAAATCATTGTTACTCGGCTACCGGTCACGGGTAAATAACTTATAGAATGGACTTACGGAAATTCAGAAGATCCCGTTGTTAAGGCTTCGTTCACTGTAGTGACTGAAATCCTTTGAATATTGCGCTTGGTGCCTACTGACTTCGAAGGACCACCCACTGGTGTGAGACTGAATGAGTTTAACACGTGAGAGACGATCAACTTGTACATTTTGGTTGGAGGTTTATTCTGCGTTTCTGTACTGTACACGTTTTAACATGAGTTGTTTGATCGAATTTGATTTGTATGGATACATTGGCTGCTTATATACTATTTTTGGTGACCAAGTATTGGCCAATGGTGATGCTTGATTTTTGTCCTTTGTTTGGGGCGTTAAGGGTAGTGGGAGCGCGGGTTTTCCCGGCCGGTGGTAACGTAGGTTCGGCGACGGGTGTCGGCAGGTAAAACAAGAACGGTCTAATATGTTTCGACTTCCTTGTTTTAACACCCGTTTCAATCAGTTGTTCGTCACAGGTGTACGGTTTTCAGGTCAGCGCATGCCAGTAGTTTGCAGCAAGTGAACCCTCGAATAGCAGATAGTAGCCGTGAGTTCCAAATCAGCAAGCAGTCTTCTAACTGCATGTAGTGGCCGCACAAACGTTGTAAAACAGTTGCTGTTCTTCAATGGTGTGGTGACAGTTCCGCTAGCACAACAAGTTCACTCGTACCGAATTACAGTTCCGAATTCGGAATAGTTAGTAAGAGATGTTCAAAATATCACAGTACACTGACACAGTCAAAATAATTAAAATTCAGTATCCGGCTTGAAGGACCAATGTTTCGATCCGGCTTGAAGGACCAATGTTTCGAGCGTTTCTTCCGTCCGAATTGCCGCTGGTTCAAGGCAATAACGCTCTATTTTAGCATAGATTGGCGTATTTTGCATTCGCAAATATACAATCTATTGTTTGTAAGGATTGAGAGTTTCAAAAAGTTCTGAAGTTCTAAATGTTCAAAGGTGCGTACACGTTCAGAGTTCCAAATGTTCAAAAGTGCGTACACGTTCAAAGTTCTAAATTGTTCTGTAGTGCGTACTAGTCCAAAGTGCAAAGAGTTCTGAGGTGCGTACACGTTCAAGATTCTGACTGTTCTAAGGTGCGTACACGTTCAAGATTTTAACTGTTCTCCCGAATTCATCTCGGTGTGTCCCTATCAAAGTTCGGAAATATATTTCTCCTTCGGTAGGGATAAATGGGGAACTAATCACAGTCTGGGGCGTAATCCTAAAATTATGCAACCCCTACTGACTTCTTGATTTCGCTTTCCCACTAAGCCTCGTAAGATACTGCACAAAGATCCATGTTCTAAGAAACTAGTGTCGCTTTTCCGCTGTGGGTGAGTCTGCGATGCGTCGATTGTCGTTGAGTGGAGTACGGCTGGTTTGTTTTCCTTTTCGAAAACAAAATGCTTGACTTACAGCCGTACCCAAGCCCGTGACTAATTCTTCCGGTTAAGCATGCCCATAAATATCTCAAAAAACGACAGTGTACTACTTGATCGCAGCACAGACCTAGACGCGATGTCTGGACAATTCTAGTCACTGACCTTGTCTGAGCCCGAGGCGTATATTCAAATGTGTTGATTACCGCATTCGACGGCCCTTCGCTATGAACGTCAACGGCTTTACATAAATTACGTATAATAACGCGAGACCGATCGTCGAGAATTCTATTCTTGCACATATCGGAATATGGAAGCCCAAGCGATTCAGGATTGAATTTTAGACTTTTTTTACATAAGAATCATTCTGCTAGTGTTACTTTGTAACAACATTTAAATGTACAGCAAACATAGGAATGCTTCCGTAGATTTAATTTAGGCACCCGGTATATTTTAAGACAAGGAATTCGTACGTTTCCCCTGTTATAAACCGCCGAAATCTTCCCAACAATCAACGTCTTGCCACCAGGCACAAGGAAAAACCCAGTGCGCTAGTCTGCACCACATTTTATATAAATGTTGCATATTTTTCCGCACTCGTTAGATTCCAAATTCAACCGTCACTGAAACACTTCCGTTCAACTCGCATTTGCTCGTTTGTAACAATAATTTTAAGTGTTAATCCTTTGTGCTCGAAGCTGCTTTGACTCGAAAACCTAGGCATTCTTCTGACTAAGGATATTTTCATTTCACATAATGTATTTTATGTTACGCACATGGGTAATTTTGCTATTACTCGTCCTTGCAATAGTTACATTTTTTCAAATTCTTTAGATACAAGCATAGCGATGTAGAAATTGTTTTAAACAATTGTGTGGCAATTTTTACTGGCACTTCAGAGTCGCCATTCGAGTGCAAAGGATTACAACTCTTACTTGCGACTAGTAAAATCTAACCTTATTATCAAACAAGTTGTGTGATTTTGTTAAAACATTGCCACCACTTCTAAATAGTCGAGCATTATTAAGTTAACACTAGTACTACCAAACAATAAATCCAATGATATACACTTTGTGATAATAACAAGATTGCATCTATTCAAACTTCACTCAATTTTTATTGTAACATGTAATTCAATAAAGAAGTACATCGAAAAGTTACTAATGAAAACATTTTTATAACTTCAGTAATTGTGACAGAAATAAGTAGGGATCAGTCATTTTGACTGGTTTGGTAGTTCTAGTGTTAAAACAGCTTTTACATTGCTCTGTTTGTATGTAAGGAGTCGATAAAAATTAAAATGTTGCACGTATTAGTAATAGTGATAAACTTTATATTCACGAGAGGGAATGAACCATGTACAATGGAATTATTTTACGTGAAAAGAATGTTTCGATTTTGAAATTAAAATTGCTTGGAGTGGTAAGGATTAATAACTCGATAGAATCACTTTTAACAATTATTCGCGCACGCTCAACAAACTATCTATTCAGACTTTATTCTGCACGTTGCAAAGTATGCTAATTGTTTTAACTTTTCAGTGACCGTATATTGTAGCATAATGCGACATCTTGTACATGTTTGTATACGTTCTTCTATACCCGACTTTACCCTCGTTCTCGCAACTGTTTGTTTCTGTCTGTCGAAGTTGGAACATTCTGTTCAGATCGCCCTTCCTCCTTTCTTCCCCAACTTTTCTCGTTCTTTGTCATCGTATATCGCCCCCTCGACGCTCTTTGCCAGAAGAGCTCTAAAGGGAAAAGAGCCGCACCGGTGGCGGCCAATATTCCTCGTCCGATGAAAACAGAAGCTCAATGGACGCGTGGCAATCTCTCGCCTCCCTTTGCAGATGCAAATTCGGATATGTGTCTTCGATTCCGTCTCCAGCGACGATAGATGTCGACTGCCGCTGGAAACATATTTCAGCTGCGGTGCTGGACAATTCATCTTTCGCATAGAAAAGTTTATTCTTGCAGTAAGAAAAATGTTATTTTGGTTCGATGATTCTTTGAAAAATTTACGTACGTTATTAGCAACAATATGTTATCACTTCGAAGTCGCTGTTATCGAAGGAGTTTGTTTAAAGTTAACCTAATTTTATAAATCCATTAAATCCTTCTTTCTTCCACTTTTTCTCTTTTGTTAGAATACTTTTCATATTCTTGTTACCGACAGGATTGTTCATCTCGTAGTGTTCTATTTTTCAACGATTCCTCTCACTGTCTTCGTTTTGAATTTGTTAAATCACTCTTTGTAATTTTGTCTAGCGTGATTCATTTCCGAATTTATTTATTTTCAACCATTTTTAAATTGATATCTTTCATTTACAGGGTGCGGCACAAATTAGTCCCCACGATTTTTCAGCTGTTTCGGATGATGTGACTGAAAAATACTGTTTACAAAAGTTAATGAGTATTTAACAGACAAGAAATTGCAATTTTTAAAAAATTTAAAATCATGACTTTAAATTTAGACGTTAAAATGAGATGTTAAAACGAATTCAACGACCTGCTATACGATGACTTCCAGATGTTTTTGAAAGAAAATATTGTCGTGAATCCATTGCCAGAACATTTGAAATAATTCGACGGTACCTAATAGCAACGCCCCACATTTAGAGGTAAACAAATTAACGTAAACAATGCTTCAGAACTTAACTCACGAAAAACCAAATTTATACCGAATTTATACCAAACTGAAAACACAAACGTTAAACATGTACATGTATATAATTAATAATTAACTTTTCGAACCGTGTCCCATGTTATGTTACAGTTCTGCTCTTTGTAACAAAATATTATGGGTAGCTTCCATTACAGAACTTCTTTTTACATTTCTACACGCGTGAATAAAGCGTTCTTTAAGATTTTCCATGCTATTCACAGGTCTTTCATACACAATCAATTGTAAATATCCCCAAAGATAAAAATCTAAAGCGGTCATGTCCAGCGGGCGAGCTGGACATCGAATTGGCTTGTATGTTTCGATCCATTGATCCCCAAAATCTGTAGTTAGGTATATCTTTACAATTGCAGCATTATGAGCTAGACAACCATCCTGTTCGAAATATATATGAGGGCTCACGAAGGTATTAGGAAACTCTTTAAATCTAAATAACTTTTTAGAAATTAAACCAAACGACTTGACTTTTCTGGAGCAACTAGAAGCATTGATTTACTAAATGATATGCTAAAGTAATTTCGAAATGATTGTAATTGGTAGAAATTACATGAAAATATAAAAAGGACATTTCTTTAAGCATTTTTATTTCAACTTGTAACGAAAATTTAAAATATAAGTTTCGCAGACCTGTCTTAGTTACACGCATGCTGAAAATTTCATCCAAGTCGATCCACGCAGAAAAGAGCAACACACGTAGAAAGATAGAAGAATCTGTGGAGTTTAAACAGAAACTGACCGAAAATCCTGAAAAATTGCGGCTTTTGCCATTTTCGATAACATGTAGCTCGTGTGTACGTCGATCGATTTCAATGAATTTTTCTGCATTCGTATAACTATCGCAAATCTACAAAGTGCGTCTTCAAAATTTTTAGTACGTAGTGCAAATAAAAAATACTTTAAAACTTTGTTTTTTATTCGTCATGTAATTCAGACCATTTGCAACTTTTCCGAAATCCTTTTCGCGTATCATTTAGTAAATCGATGAATTTAATTGTTACAGAAAAATCAAGACGTTTGGTTCAATTTCTAAGAAGTTATTTAGATTGAAAGAGTATCCTAATACTTTCATGAGTCGCTGTATTTTCTTTGATGTTTCCCAGGATCTCTTGCTATAATGTTTACGTCCATTTGTTTACCTCTAAATATAAATATAAATATATATATATGAAAATTGTAGACTGCAATGTCACCTTCCTAATGTGCGTCAGTATGGCACAGTCTGATTCATGGTGCCCGATATATGATACCAAACAACATCTAGTGACAAAAATCTCTTAATACATTAAGAATAGTAATTATTATATTATATATTATAATGTTAAAATATATATATACATTTATTTATTTATTTATTTATGTATTAATTGTATATTTCCTTGAACGATTTAACGCAGTAACATTTTTCTTGCATTTTCCAACGTTTTTTTGAAATAATGTATGTTGATGCTCGCCTCTCGAAACTAACATAGCTAAACACAATACAAATTTCAACTGTTCAACCCTGCCCTGTCGACGCCCGTCGCAGAGTCGCCGTTAAGGCCGGCCGTAAAAACCCGCCCCCTCCCACTACCCTTAACTCGTTCTAGACAGTAGACCAAACGAAGCAATACCATTGGCCAAGATTTGGTCACCAATAATAGTATATAAGCAGGCAATTTAACGAATCATGTTAGATCCGATCGGTCAACCACGCTCACACTTGTAACGTTTCAACTATCTCCCGCAGGCAATCGAATAAAACCTCCACTACAAACCAAGTTCGTCATGACCCATTTTCAATTCAACACCCCTTCCTATTAATTTGATTTCGAGCGAGTACGTACTTCCAAAAAGGTATCGTATTTTAGTGACCGCATCTCCGAACGACGGACGGACCCTTCAACATGTAATATAAACGGACGGTTTTCTTCTGGCTGTTTAACCAAGATACCCAGATCTAAGAATTATCTGTAAGTTTTGCGCTCTTACTGTAACTCCAAGTTCATTGCGCCGTTCAGTTGATACCTTTGAATTACTTATTCTCTTTTTTAATTTTTTTTAACCCTTTGCACTCCGTTGTCCCCTCTGAGGGGACATCGTAAGTCAAGCAGAGCACTCGGATATCCTCTGTGAGGGGATATAGAAGTTTATTTGTGATTACTGAGAATGAACATGTCCCATTGCAAATTTTTCAGAATTTTTAGAAATCTATGTTTTCCTGCTGCGTTCTATTTAAATGGTATAATACAAATCAAAATGTGCTACAATTATCAAGATATATAAACAAATATTAACCGCTTTTAAGAGACTCTGAGAAGCGCATTCTGGCGTTTCTCTATTCCACTTGAAAAGAGCGATGAGTATGATTTATAGAAGTGAAGTTGATATGCCGATATACCTCGCACCGCATGGTGCCATTTGCGACTACAAATAAACAAATCTAGAACCAGGGGAATCGATTTTCAATGTTAAACTCGTTTCGGATTGAAGCGTCGATCGTAACAGATAGATTTCTGCACTACTTAGTCAGAAAATTCGAAAAGTGATAGTCTCACGGTTAACTATTACTTAGTGGTTTCGTAGTTTACAGTTAGCAATAAATATTTATCAATTTTTTATTACAACAATAGTAGAACGACCAAACACGAGTGAGCCTCATACTATAAGTATGAGTTCCGGATAAACGTTTATACAAAAACAGCATCAAAAATTGATAAACAAATATTGATCGGGAAGAAAATGGGACTGCCTTGTTTGTTGTGACAGGTAACCTTCAGGTGGAAGATGTCAAAGACTTATTATAAAACTTGCACAAATCAGTCTGCAACGCATATTTAAAATCGTTTCAATATTTGTTACAATGTAGACAATTATATCAAATAGTGTTTTTTACAGATATATATGTTCCTCAATGTCTACAAATTCATATAAATCAAATATCCTTGCAATACCTTACTCTACTTCAAAATTATACTACATAATATTAGGTAAATCGGAAAGTTCCGTCCGTTTTTTTACAAAAAGTAAAGCTTTATTCATGAAAGAAAATGAAAAAGTACGTTAACAAAATATTGTCCATCGTTAGTGATGACTTTTTCCCATCTTTCGGGCAGCAAGCGAATTCCGCGTCGAAAGAATGATTCATCTTTGGAGGTTATCCAGGCGGAGATCCATTTTTTGAGATCTTCGTACGAATTAAATCGTTCTTCAGCAAGTGCGTGTGCCATTGACCGAAACAAGTGGTAGTCAGATGGGGCACAGTCTGGTGAATAAGCCGCATGTGGTAGCACTTCCCAGCGAAGTGCTTCTATCGTTTCCTTGACAATTTTTGAGACGTGAGGCCGAGCATTGTCATGCAGCAAAATCACCTTACGCTGTCTCGTTTCATATTGTGGTCGTTTTTCGTGCAATGCTCGACTCAAACGGATAATTTGTTGTAGGTAGAGATCTCCCGTGACTGTTTGACCAGTTTTTAGCAATTCATAGTATACCACACCTTCCTGATCCCACCAAATGCAGAGTAAAGCCTTTTTTCCGTGGATATTCCGCTTTAGCGTCGATGTTGAGGGTTGGCCAGGATCACAAATGGTTTTTCGACGTTTAGGATTGTCAAAATAAATCCATTTTTCATCCCCAGTGATGAGACGATGGAGAAACCCCTTTCTTTGTTGCCTAGCAAGCAAAATTTCGCAGATGATTTTCCGCCTTTCAATGTCTCTTGGCTTGAGTTCATATGGGACCCACTTTCCTTCCTTGTAGACCTTCCCTAAGGCTTTTAAACGGTCGGAAATGACAGATTGAGCCCAATTTAACGCTTCTGCAATTTGTTTTTGCGTTTGACATGGATCTTCATCCACCAATGTCTGCAATTCTTCGTCTTCGAATACTCGTGGCCGTCCAGAACGCTCTTTGTCCTCCAAAGAAAAATCACCATTTTTAAAACGTCGAAACCACTCTCTACATGTTTTATCGGAAACAGCATTATCGCCATAAACGTCTACAATAATTCGATGAGCTTCAGCTGCCGTTTTCTTCCAATTGAAACAAAAGACTAACACTTCGCGCAAATGACGCTTATTCGGCTCAAATTCCGACATCTTCAATGTAGAAAAAAACGAAGTTATTGATGCAAGCGTAAATTGTTGTGTACTGAGTTTTATTAACAGATGTTCAAACTAAAAAGTTAGCCTTACTTTAGAGGTTATAGTTACCCACAGTTCGAGCTACGGCTACTCGAGGCTAGATGGACAGAACTTTCCGATTGACCTAATATAACAACTCCTAGCTGCGCGTTTTAGCGTTAACGCAACGTCGAGTTGCTGGTAGGCAACGTCCGAAAAGGTGCTGAGTGCAAAGGGTTAACTTTGTTTATAATTATAATTATGCTTTTCGGACGAACTGTTTGAAGCACAGAATCGATTCTATCTTCGCACCGATACCTTCTTGTGGCATTCAGAAGGAACTCTTTGGTATCCCTTAATGTTTCGCTTTTACTCGAATTAAGCTTTGTTTCTTATAATGATAAATCACAAGTTGTCGAATGTCAAAAGATATGCTTTTCTGTGACCCATTTTACGCGAAATACATTATTCTGCTAAAATTGGATTGAACCCACTGAATGTAACATCGACTAGAGTTGAGTTTGGTATATTAGACATGTATTCTTTCAGAAATACCGTTGAAAAGGTGACAAGTGCTAACTGCTGGTGACAAGTTGACCAATAGTTTCAAGGAACTCAAAACTATCCATACTTTTGTAAATATTGATCGTTCTCCGTGTCGGTTCCGATTCGTCTTTACATATCTGAGTTATTTTTCGATACTCATTCAGATTTAAATATTTCTAATAATTAATGTCCATTATGTTAATGAGGATCAAACGTAAATATGTAATTAAGGAGAATAATAAACCTGATTATTAGAAAAATATCAAAAATTAGAAAAGATTATTTGCAATATTATAAGGCATTCTTAAACGTACAAATATTCATTGAAACATTAAAATGTTTCCCACAAACTTTGTGACATGACATTTTTGCAGAATTTTCTTTTAAACTAACGCAATTATTAATAAGATAAAAGCCGGTAATTTTAGGAATACGTAGATTATATATATCATAGTGCACTTTAAGATAATTTAATTGTTTTTACTCATAATTGCATACTCACTCAAAGTGCAAAACATAAACGGCAAAGCTACAATAGTGTCCCAATAATTTCGTGACCGGAAGAGTTGAGTAATAAGAAATTTTAAGTAGTAAATAGTAAATTTTACTAAGCTTATTGTAGTTCAAATAACACGTACAATTTAAAAAATAAAATATTTTATTAACTGGAATCAGTTACTAAAATAACACTTTATTTAAGGAACCATACTACCTTATATTGGCTCGACAATATTCGGAGATATGTAGAATTGTTATGTTAATTTCGTTTAAGTGTAATTAGCCATTTTCGCTTCTTAAAATATTTTTGAAATAATACTCTTAAATAACAAAACGAAAGTTCCCGAAAGAAGTGTACCGTGCAATTGAAAGTAGCGATGACGAATTTTATTTTGATTCTTTCAACATTGATTTTGATATTGAAAATGATAATGGTTATATTGAAAATATTTATACCAGTGGTTCTGATAGCGATATAGTTCCAATGAAGCGACGAGCGTTGCAATTAGAAATTTCCAGGGATAGCGAAGTAGAAGAAAATTATGAAAATGAGAACAGTGGTATAAATGATTTTAGACACTGCTTTGGAAAATACCACTTGATAGAGAATTAGAAAATATAATTTTTACATAAAATGAAAACATATTATTGTGTTATATATTTATTTTCCTTTATAATCGTGCATATTATGTATTACTGTTCGTCCAACGAAAATGAATTCCGGCCTAGACACTAACATAAACATAAACGTAATCATTTAAACGAAAATTAACGCAATAACATAAAGAAAACTGACGTAATGACTTAAAAAAAAAAGACCGACTAAACGTAATGCCTTATTAAACGCGAGCATTGCAACGATCCCGTACATATACCAGTGCTAATTGGTGGGGCGTGAACTTCTTCCATCACTGAACGCTTGCAATAATATTTGTATATTATTATTGGCTGTTTAAATCACCGTCCAATTCGCACTGGTGGAGTAAGAGTTACTTTCGAAAGTAGCATCTCGGGTACCCGGCCAAGGGTGGTCATACCCTTGCTAATACCTGGCGGTTCCCCATCTGGAGATTTATGGTATGTCAATTGCTATTGAGTGCAAAAGTCAGAGTCTCGGAGGCGCACGTGTCTACGAAGGACAACCCTAATAAATCAACGTTCCAATCTCTGACAAAAATACTAATTAAAAGTTCGTACCATAAACCTCTTCATTCATTTAAACCGTCTAAGGACGTTGTTCGCCTCTTCACAATATGTTTCTTACAAATTATGTAGGTATTATATGTATATGTATTATATATTAAGGGTGATTTCACCGATTTCAATGACATTGAAATATGTTTTTAAGGTCTGGGTTAGGTAACCTTTCCTGGCGTTTCCAAGCTTGGCAAGATGAATTTATTTCTTCTGAACTCTCGCGTGCGTAGCAGACTTTGATGTTTAAAACATCACCAGCTGTGTACTGTTACGGCGTTGCCTGGCCGTACGTTTGGCGTGGTCTTGGAAAACCCCAACACGTAATAATACTGTCATTCAGTAGCTCTACATTTGACGCTAGTTATTTTGGACAGCAGTTATAATAAAATTCCTATTCCAGACTCTGAATGATTGTTTTATTTGTACCCCTAAGTAAGGCTACATATGTTATGGCCGTTCGGAATTTGCTTCCTTAATATTCGCGGAAAACTGTTCAGATGTCATTAGAACACATTACGTTTTCGTAGTTATCGAATTCGTTCTTTAGGGCAAGGAAGAAGCTCCACCCACCTATTGCTCTCTACAATCCCACCCCAAGAGTCCTATTCCAAATCTAACTGAAATTTGATTGTGACGAGCTTCAAATATGTTACTTGAGGCGTAATTCTGAACCACTTGTTCCTATAATCTCAAATTAAAAAATAGCACACTCGTGCTATCTTTAACACTTTGTACTCGAATGGCGCTTCCAAGGCTCCACTAAAAATTGTCGCTCTATTATTTAAACAACTTTTATAAAATTTTAATGCTCCAAGTGCGAGTAGCAGTAATTAATTTCATATGTACGAAAGGAAATCAACTACGTAGAAAGGAGCTATTATAGTTAAAAATATGGTGACGATTTTGAAATGGAATTGCTTCAAGAGCAAAAGGTTCATTTCTGGCGTCAACATTATGCTAGCGTGGAAACTCTGAGTTACATGTAAAATCTACCTTCTATCGCTTTCGCTATGCTTTTCACCACAACCCGTTATAATGATAGCGATGCGACAAAACTCCAGACAGAAATTGAACATAATAATTTCGTGCAAATTCACGAAACACTGAAGAATATGTGTCTGATTGTGTGTTTCTCTTTCAATTCACAGAACTCATTGAACAAAAGTCAATCTGTATTATGTTTACATATTCGTAGGTGGTACGTTTTATATGTAACTCAGAGTTTCCATTATCTTTTAGTACTATTTTTCTGTCTAGGACTGTATATATGTTATAGTTGTCCAACTTAGTTTCCGAGATATTTATAAAGAACCTGTTAGATCTGGGTTAGGTTTGGGCAAGATTAATTGAGAGCGGGTGCAAAGAGCGGGATAGCATTCATCCGTCGCCACGAAGAACATATTCGACCATTGAAAAATGGTGGGATTCGTTGTAACTATCCTAAAAGTTTTTTTGCGAATATCTAAAAAAAGCTAAGGTCACGCGGTCA
The DNA here is from genome assembly GCA_028453745.1 of Agapostemon virescens. NCBI lineage: Eukaryota > Metazoa > Arthropoda > Insecta > Hymenoptera > Halictidae > Agapostemon > Agapostemon virescens. The sequence continues at coordinate 23,152,914 of CM052094.1, forward strand.
TAACATGTGTGAGAAAAAGTTGTTCAGAATATTGACTTTGACAACGTGTGAGCCCTTTTCCTTAACTGTGGTGTCGAATTACTCACAAATACGGCACTTCGATCACGATTGGATCAACGAAGAAAGTAAATTGTCAAGCTTCCAACAAAAATATTTCGTTTATTAGTAATTGGAATGTTCTACTTGCATTTATAAAGATACCGGTAATGTAGGCAGACGAAACATTTCTGCCTTGGTGTTAGATAAAGAGGATTAGGCGTGGTCTTAAAGAATGAAACGTGGAAATGGAAAAAAGTTAGGGTAGGAATATGGAAAATCACGATAGATTAGGAGTAGAGTACATAGGGTTGCAAATGGTCGTAGCCTAGCGGGATGCAGAGAGTTTGAAAATGTGGCTGTCAGTCGTGTTTCCTTCTCGTGTCTTAATATTCTAAGTACGGTACATCCACTATTTTTTGGTCGTGATTTTCGCCGTTTATGATGCTCGCGGTCGGTACATCGCCGGGCAATTTACCCGACCACTGTGACGGAGTATTCATTCCCACAGAGGGTGTTACGACAGAACACAAAGCAAATCTAATTCAGGATCTATATCAGACGCCAGATACCCCAGTGGTGCTACATAAATATAAGTGGAACGCTAAAACGATCTACTTCGTTTGAAACTCTCCAAAATTGCAAGTTGTGTGAATAACTCAAACGCGAGGCGGAATTCTACATAGATAGAATCTTCTAAATGAAATTTTAACAACGTGGCGAAAATCTAATCAATTTTCAATGAACTAATAATATATTCAGAATTATAATGACTTTCATAAGCTTTCTATCTATATTTAGTGACTCTGTGAATAGTTTCAGCAGCAACAACGGTGTTGTATTCAACTTCCTCCATTTTGTGAACAAATGCACATATGCAAACACCAAGGCAATGACGGTCAGTGTTTATGGATGTAGTCGTTATGCAATTTTGTCGTTATACAAAAAGTGTAATTTTGACGATATAATTAGGGGTAGTCCACACTTGATGACATTTAAAGAAAATATAATATTAAAATTTGGTTTACATTTTAAATGGCTATTTAGTTATGTCCAACTAGAATTGTGTAACCAGAATAGTTTCCAAAATATATTGCCATAGGATAAGTTGTATAAATTATTAACCCCTTGCACTACACTGAAACTCGGAAAAAGCCGTACTGTGGCGGCTCTACCTCCTACTCTCGCCAGTAGAGGGACAGTAGGACGAGACTTTCCCGCTAGTTCCTGATCCACCTCCAGTTCATATATATAACGTCCTTAACCGCCTTCCACTACCCAGCGTCTAAGGCAGGGTCCGCTAGTCAGCCTTACTGACGAGTCCTCTAGCGGACCCTAGGACGAAACGCTCCCCCTTCCTTCTTTCCTTTTCTTTCTCTCCACCACACTTTCAACAGCCGCCACACGTACCAAACCCGTGCGCCCAAATGGTCGGAAAAGGAGCCGAACGGCGGAGCCTGAATGTCGATATTTGAGACACGATATCTTACGACTGAGTGAGAAATAACCGCGCCCGTATTTAATTCATGCATTAAATTGAAAAATACTTACAAGTCTAAAATTAATAATCCTGCACGCGGATATACGATCCCCTTCGAGATATTCATACTTGGCCTGAGATTAAGACCACGATTCTCACTCGTGATATGTATGTTTGGCCTGAAATGTCGATCATGCGTCAGACTTGTGATATCCACGTTTGACATAAAATGAAACAACGAGTCTGACTTGTAATGTTCAAGTTTGGCCTAAAATTTTAATCACGAGTCAGATGAAAATAGTGCAAGGGGTTAAGGTATTAGAATACAGTTCTTTTGGGAAGAAAAACCAAGTATATATATTGGTAAAATATGGAAAAATACAGGTAATAAAATGACATATTCTTTTTCAGTCCCGATCTTTTTTCACATCTCGTTCATATCTTGGTCTCGATATCTAGCGATTCTTTCGTACTTCACCACACGATATACGAACGCATACAAACTTTATTGCTGCATAGCACTGCTGTTCCGTTTTGCAATGGAATTCTCATTCGCCTTTCAGATGGTTTTCTTCGAAACGATTTTGCTTCTTTTTCAAGCTGGAAATATTTTAATTTTCAAATAATCCCTTTCGGCTTAGCGAGACAATACTTCAATTCCTTCAACGACCGGTATGCACTTAATTAAAAGTCTCATCCGTTAGGTTTACAAGTTCTCAGAAATATTGCCTCTCTTTATCGACAGTAAATATAATCAGTGCACTATGGTAGAATAGGACCTCGCAATCCTCGTCAGCGGCAAATTTCTACCTCTACCTACCTATGCCATTGCGTGCTGCTGGACTAATATTTTCCCTTCCATCTCGCCAGTAGCCAATCAGCTTTTAGTTTTCCCTTTTTGAAAAATATAAAATCCAGAAATCACTAGCACTTTTGCTTAGTCTTTTTCGAGTGTTAGTTAATCTCAATTCTTAGCCAATTTTGAAACTTACTCTACCAAAAACTTGTAAGAATGACCACAAAAGTCACAGCAATTCTAGTCAATTATTGCTAAGCAGTTTTTTAATCTTAGAACATCGAATTTAGTTTACCATAACTTCAAATTCAGACTTCAAGGTGAAGACACGCTACACTATTTCGATTCAACTCATCGTCCTAAGCAGTCTTTCAAAGTTATACCATCAGGTTTAGTTTATCTTAACATAGTTAGCTGTATTTGACGAGTATACTCATTATGGAGAATTGACAATATTTTGTGTCATGACGAGTATACTCGTCATGCGTAAAATTTAGTTACAGCTATTTAAATTGTAATTTTAACGAAAACGAAAATGTATTCGTGAATTTCAATATGTCTAGAATATTTGGAGGTCAAGATGAAATAAAACGAACAAATAAGTATAAATAATTTCAGATGGATTTATGCATCTCCGTATGCTCTGGCTGGAACTGCTTCTCTTGAATTTCGCGACACACATACAAGTACACGCTTCGAAGAGAGGTCGCCATAGATAATTGGTTAATTTACAACTCAGTCTTCAACGTTAAGACATGCAGTACCCCAAAGTTCAAGCATAATACCGATCAATTACAAATGTTGTCACAGTTAAATATTGTACGATTTATCTGTAAATATTTATAAATACTTATCTTCAAGCAAAATAGCTGTTCATTTTTAATTAGACAAGCAACGGATATCTATCAATTCCGTCACTTAGCGTAATCGGATTTACGACCCGATAGGTTTCTTATAAAAGCGGAATTTGGGTGTCGGGTGCTTACGCGAGTCGCCCAGAGCTGCTGTCACAATAAAAATTTGCATTATAGTTTATGTAAATATTTTTAGAATTATAGTTCTGGTTGCTAAGATCAACAATATTTTACCAGTAGGACAGTTACATTACGTTAGGTTTTACACTACCCTACATTGCACTGCTCTGGAAACGTCTAGCGTGATTGGTAGTGAAACAACGCTTTTATAGATCGTCGCGAACGTTTGTAGTATAAAATCACAAAAAGAAAACCGGCAACGGTTCTTCTAGGACTAACAAAACAGTTAGTCGAGCTATCACAAAATAGGAATCGTGTTGGCCAGTTTACCCGAAATTGAGTCCTTCCTCCTCGATAGGGCATTTAGAAACTCATTTTATGTGACGACTTTATGCGATTAGCGACTAACGCAGCAGTGGCTCGCAAAATTTCGACAGTTCGGTAACTCGGTCGTGGAACGCTCCACACTATTTTGGTCTTTTCCTTTACATTAAGCGCTATTTCGCGCATTCGCACCATGTTTGGGATAATGCTAAATAGTCCTCTCTTTGAAGTATTAATTCTGAAAAATATTTGTCATATTACATTAGTAATGTAATATTGTTGATAACCCTACTCATAATTTTTGCTAAATATATGAATTTATTATTTAAACATAATCGTGAAAGCGAACATAACGATCTATATAGATGCTGAAGCACATGCCATTAGCTGATTGTTCACTCGATTAAGGGGTAAGGCCACCATGCACGTCAAAAAGAAGGTCAATGTTGGGAATTGAATAATGGCTGTCGAATTTCCTTATGAAGTATTTTATCAAGTGTCCTTAAGGGTACAAAAAAATATTTTTTTGAAAATTTTTTATCAAAAAATGGCTACTTCAGGATCCGGTCTGTACGATGAGTTTTCTTGGAAGTCCAAAACGGGAAAACCGACTGTACCCTCAAATTTGAGTCTGGAACAAGAATCCAAACATTTTTTTTAATATATGAGCCGTTTATTTTGAAAGTGGCCTAAGTCCATTTGTCAATTATTTCCGGTTGCCCGTAGTTATTGTACATGTACAACTTCAAGGTATTTATCAATAAAGCATTTAACGTTACTTATATTCCGAGTAAATACGATAATTGTGGTCACATAAGTTTTCAGAGTTAGTTAAATAATTGAGCCGTTTATTTTGAGATTGGCCTAAGTCCATTTATACTTAAATTAAGATATTTATCATTGATAATGTCCGAAGGCAGTGATGAAGGTAATTTTAATTAATTAGTGTTTAACAAGTTAACTTCAAAAGTATCGACAAAATTATTAGGAGACGCAATTTTTAAAAGGGTAAAGAATTCTAACGGAGAATCAATAAACTGGTTAAAAATATGTTGGATGCATTTTGTCAGAAATGAACCGTATAAAATTTTATGGATCAAATTGACTCACTGCAATAAGAGTAGATATATAATCAATATGCGTAAATCTAGTGTTAAATGAAGGACATTGAATATAATGTTATAATTCTCAATATTATGAATATATAAAATAAATCCACAAGATCCCAATTTTTACTTATGTTTTCGCGAGTGTACACTAGTTCGATCGCTTTATAGGAAACATCAAGCTTACATTCGTTTGGAATGTCGTGACAGTTCTTTAAAGAAGTATTTAAAATTTTAACAACTCACCATTTTGTCCTAGGGGATAATTTTTGTTTAGGGTTCTTCTGCTTTTTAGTTTTCCCATGGTTAGTAAGGTCACGTTAAAAATTGAAATAATTTTGTCAGAACGCTAGATTTCACGAACCCTCACCGTTTGTTCTCCAAACTTGACTACAGCATGGTATTGTACAAATTAATTAATTAACTACGTTAAGAATTGAGGTGGTGCTTTGGTTATGCGCTAATTTGATAAGGCTTCTCGCTTTTATCACGATATATGGAAAGTTCGTTATTTAAACTGCTTTCTCATATTTCCTGAATTATTCTTCTAAGTTTTCAAAATCGTTTTGGTGGCGTCAGAATTATGCTGTACAAACCATATATATAAACTATATATATGCTATATATATATATAATATGTATAATATATATATTATAGTGTGTAAGTGTAAAAGTTCGTTTTAACATTTATTATAATTCGTATGCAATTAATAGCTCTGAAAATGATCAATTTTAAGAGAAAATTTTAAAAAGAATTGCTATATAATCGATTTGAATAGTTTAAGAAAGTAAATGTTAATATACTAACTGTTTGTTAATTCACGCTTCTTGATGTTCCCTTTAAAATTTATAACAACGTTAATTAAGAAAGAAAAAAGTAGAAGTACGATATTAATTTCCGGTCCGCCTAATATTTGAATATGAAATATATTTGAAACTATGCTACGACACAAATGGTAACAAGTAGCATACCAAGAACTTGTAAATTAATTTAACATTGTCATTCGATATGTATACATTCTTTTATAATAAGATTTAACAAATTTACCATATATAACAATACTGTCGTTGTTGCTAAAGAACTTTTTATAAGAAGAAGACAGTGTCGCTTGTTTAAGCATTCGAACAATACAGTAAATAATATCGGCAAGTTTGGCGAAAATTGCTTATGTGTTCAACTGTCAGACTACCGAGATGGTCATAAGGCATTGAAGACAGTTGAAGAGCTCTAAAATTACGTCAGGTCCCTGGATACACTTTCTAAGAGCATGCGAGGAGTCTTACGACTCCTGATGGCCTTTCTGCAGTCTCTAAACGTACTTCAGAGTCCTTGAAAGATCATGAAGGAGAATTATGCGGGTTTCTGATGGCTCTTGAAGACTACTTAAAGAAAGTTTGGGAAGTCCTTGCTAGCTTTTATCGCTGCAAAGTTGCGGCTGATTTGACAAATACATACGTCTATCTCATATAATGTTTTTGCTACTAAAACTTTCAAGATGTTAAGAGCCGAAGATCTTACAAGAACCTGGATGAGTTTTAATTGTAGCAGACAAAACGAGTCGTCTATAACCCTTCAATATTACCACTAACGTAGCTCGCTTACTTAAGATTTTGAACGCACCGTGCAACCGAATACATTCCAGGTTTGCGCGAAAAAAGTCTTTTCTCCCTATTCCAATAACAAAACTCGTCGCATGGCAATATCTAACAGCTGTCGCATAATGGCATAGTCGACGTTGGATCGGGAATCACTACCGTCCCAATTTTGATCTCTTTTCCGAAAATAAATACCACTTATGCGTGCGGTTCTACAAATTCAATTCGATTCGCGTCGAGGGTGGGAAGACATGGAGTGCCATCACGGGGCCAACGGTACTCAAGGAAAATCGAGTGAGAATGGCGTGTGTGAAGTGGTGAGCGCGAGCATGAGCGCGAGCATGAGCGTGAACATGAGCGAGAGCGCGCGCGTACGCGCGGCCGGTGTAGGGTGTAGGGTCGTGTGCAAGTGGTCCCGGATGGAAGTAAACTCGGTTAAGGGTTCGCGCGTTTTCTGCAGGCTCCTTGAAAAGGGCTACACGGAGATGTTGAAGAAGGGCTTCGGGCGACTGATGCAGCAGGTGAATCACAGAGGCCGGGTTTTAAAATGAATCCGTGCGCTCGAGATTGTCTTCGCTCCGAGCATAAAATAGATTCACGCAAATGTGTTGCAAAATCCTCTTTCGATTCTATTAGAAACACGCCTCTCCCTGTGTGATTTCCCTTTCGTTTTCGACAAAGCTTCCCGTAAAAGTTATCGTCTGTTCTTCTCATCCGACATTTTCAGTTTCATTGAAGGCTAGTTCAATCTTTTTATCCTTTTCTCTTACTAATTCCATTCTTGTAGAATATCTTGTAACAGACTAAAGTGTTCTTTTTTATATACCCGTGCTACGGAGGATCATGCGCCATAAAATCATTATTGACACTGATTTTTTTTTACTTCTTTAGCAATCTTATAAATATTGTTGAGTTTTACCGTGACTGCTACGTCCAATAATGTTTAAAATTTTTAGTATCCTTACATATTTCAAGTTTAAATAGTACAGTCTAAGACTATCCATAAATAACGCATTTATAGTACATAACAATATATATTTAATCTAGCATCGTAATTAACACTTTACCGACCGGCGAGTATTTCAGCATTTTTCAAGGTCCATTGTCCCTGATTGAAAACTTTTCTCTCAACGCTGACAGCAATTTTTATTGTAAATCAGCATGACATCCTCAGTAACGTTATCTAATAATTTGGTTACAAATTACAATGTAAAAGCAGTTTGTTAGGCTTCATTTTCTTACAGTGCAACTATTAAAAGTTCTAATAATAGGCTTCCGGTCGGTAAAGTGTTAAGTAATAACTTTATTAACTAACTCGCACATCTCTGTGGTTAGTTCGGATGAGCAAAGTTTTACTGTACTTAAATTCCTGTTTTTCTTTAATATATTTTAGATTTCTAACCTGTTCACTGCCTGCAATAGTGGAAGTTTTCCCTTTACTGCTCTAGATTGTGATTTACTATATATAAGTCCGTGTACTATGAGTGAATAAAATAATCTCGAATGTTAAGGAACAACGTATAGCATATATGTTATTATATTATAATGATATATTCTTTTATAATAAAATGCAAATCTTAACTATTAGTAACATTTCATTTGTTTTTAATTCAGCGACCAATTCTTTCGCCCCGTTGTACGCACAATATTCACATTGGCATAAACTGTTTTATAAATACTTCTTAGTTTACTAGTATCAGATATATTCCATTATATTTGTTAAAAATATATGATTTAAAAGTCAACCAATTATAAGGATACTATATACAATAAGCAGTTTACCTTCGTTCTTTTTAAGTTTTCGCTATTATTTCATTTTAACTTTTATGGGCATATACTTTCGTCTTGTGCTGCCTTCATCGCTTCCTCTAATCTCTCTTCTTTAGTGTCCGACACATTTCTCCTTTTCCCAGGCATACCACCTTCTTCAACCGTTTCATCCCCATCGTCAGTCCCAATCTCTTACCCACTCACCCCCTCGTTACCGTAATTTTTTCAAGTTTCCTCTCTTCTCCCCTAAGCTATTTTCTCCGCCGGTTTTTTCTACTCATTTTTTTCGCTTCCCGGGCCATTTTCCCTGTCCGTTCTCCCGCGTTCGCCCGGTATCTCCGTAGCGCGAAATACGCGCGAATGTGCGCATGCAATGTATCGCTGGATTCGCGTTGGTGGGTGCTGGCTACACACTGCCACGGTGCCGCACGCCGTTGGCGCCTGGCGGCTCACCGAGCAAAAGCGTATCTTGAGAAAGCATACGGGAACCTAAATCTCGTGTGGACATAAATTCTTTTATCGCGGTCCGTCTTGCACCCCGGCCGGCTGGCCGACCGATTACTTCTTACTTTTCCTCGTAACTTAGAATCCATATAGATTTCTCACCGCTGTGACGACACGCAGTTGCCCGTGAAGATTTGCTAATCCTTTGAAAATCTGTCATCCTCTGTTCGGCTCGATCAATACCGGCTAAAATATTGTGGTGCTCGTATTTTGATGGTACGGGGTAATATCTTCGGTTATAAGACGAGTCTAAGAGTAAAAGTCGGTCGGGAGGAGAGATTAAAATTTTGAAAAATTTTAGTGGTAAATTCTGTTAACACGTTAGCTGCCATACGCATCTAAGAGGAAATCCCGGTCAGGGCACGCGCGCTACCTATAAGTGCGTATTGCGGTACTCTGGTATAGTAATGGCAAGCTCACTTATAAGGTGTAAACTTACTCGATGTGGGTATGTAAATATAATGAGCTATTGTATTTTATCGTAGTAGGAGATTACATTTAGATCAAAAACAATGTAATTTTTTAGTTTAATATCGCATTTTATACTGTCAGTCACCGACGACTGACGCGGCTTGAACGGAAAGTTCAGTGTCAGCCACAGGTGACCGACATGACAGCTAGCGTGTTAACCCTTTGCACTCGAAGCTGTTTTCACTAGAAAATCAAATCAAATCTTTCGAGGTAGGATATTTTCATTCTATTGTTACTCGTCTTTACAAACGTTAAATTTTTATCAATTTCTTAGATTTAACACGCTGAGCCCGGCGTCGGTCCCTGGGGACCGGCAGTGGACTTTCTGTTTAGCTGGCGTCGGTCCCTGGGAACCGATAGTGGACTTTTTGTTCGGACAGCGTCGGTCCCTGGGACCGACAATATGAAAATTAAAAAATAAATATGATAATTTCAATGAAATTTATTGAAACATTCTAAAAAAAAATATGGTTTGTTTTTGCATGTATTACAAAACCTGACGACATGTTTAGTCAAATTTTTGGCTGTCTTGCGTCCGAATAGCGTTAAGTTTTTGTTGTAACATCCCGAACAATATCTTCGGATTTTGTTAACGTCTCCTTATTTTTTTCGTAATTGGTGAACAATTCTTTTTTCAATATGCATCGGAATTTCCTCATCTGATTGTTGTATAAGTATACCTACCAATTGTCTTCGAAATGACATGACTGATATTTTTTCCCATTACGAAGCTCGAAAGCTAATTGTTTATACCGTTTTATAGTCCTTCTAAAGGGACTGCTATAGGCATTCATCTGGTCTGATAAGTTAATCGAAGTTTTTGCTGTATTGTATTCAACGACGATTTTTGGTTTGGGGCAAAATCCTCTTTTTGTATATACATCTACCATTTCTCTTGAATATTACAGAAGTTGAAACAACGTATCAAATATCACCTAAGCGCTCGCCGTTAAGTGCTGGATCGCTGCCGGCTGAACGAAAAGGACAGCTATATCGGCGCCAGGTTCAACGTGTTAAAGATAGCGATGTTGAAATTGTTTAAAACAATAGTCTTGCACTTCTTCGTGGTGCCTCAGAGTCGCCACTCGAATCAAAATACGATGATAACGATACACTTCGTCGGTGGAGACACAGTTGCGTCGATATTTTAGTTGACGCTTTTCATTTTAACTCAACTACCGGACTAGTCAAAATGACTGGTTCGTAATTTTTTCTTTCAGAATTTTAGAAATTATAAAAGTATCATCATTGGAAAGCTTCGAATGAATTTCATCATTGAAGCAGAGTGTACGGTTCCGAAAGGATACATGCCGCGGTCCCCATAGAACATCGTATTTTTATGTTTATGGCGTACGACCATATTGTCTCCAGATCTCGTTGGACACAAGTCAACTATCGGTTAATATACGTTAAATACCGGAACCTGTTAAGGAAAATCAAGTTTCACTATGTAATTTAAAGTTCGCGCCTAGCGCCATGTATGAAACATTTGTGAATCGAATGTCTTTTGTTATTATCGATTTGTACGTTTCTTCTTCATTCTTTTGTTTGTCGCCATTTATTAAACACGCATTAAAATCACGCTCCAGATTAGATTTATTATTCAGCGTTCCGAGCTGCTCAGTTTCTACAGAACCTCTAGAATTTGCTAGAACCACTGATCCACCAAAACAAGTGGCCCAATGTTAAACCAACCGGCGACAAGTGCGGGATAAAATCTAGTCGAAATAAATTCGTTGTTATTTTAAAACCAACGTGTTTCCCTTTTTTATCCTCGGCACGAACTAAAAACACACAGACTGTAATAAAAATGGGGCAAGGTCTGAATAGATGCAGTCTTGTCATTGTTATCAGCCAATATACATCAGCCGCGTTTATTACTTGGTAGTTCTAGTGTTAAAGAATACAATATAAATCAATAAAATATGAGATATTGATAATAATGTATTTACTTACATTTTAACACGTTGACGCCGGCGTTCAGGGTGTTCTCTTACTGGCGGCCCCTAAATGTTTATAATATTGAACTGTTATGTTTTTACTATTAATAATGTTTGTTTAGGAGGTTGAAGTAAAATAACATAAACCTGTTTTGTACTACCTATTTTGTGAAATACAAGTGTGACCCACCCTGATGTACGCCGGCATCAACCTATTAAAGTAATGTCATAATAAACAATTGCATTTGCTGTCGATGTTAAGACACGTGTGAAGTTTTAAAGAAAATTTAAGTGAATGAAGAGGTTTATGGTGCGCACGCCAGAGTTCCGTTATTCTTCAGAAACTTTTGATTGATTCTTGGTGCTTTACTTAGTATTTCTTAACTTATTTTTTAATTATTTATTTAATTATTTAATATTTTTTAATTAGTATTTATTAGGGGCCGTTCTTTGCAGACACGTATGCCTCCAAGACTTTGACTTCCTGTGCTCAATAGCAGTTGACTTACCATAAACCTCCCGATATGAACCGTCAGGTAATAGCGAGTGCGAGACCACCCTCGGGACGGTACCAGAGACGTCTACCGTCTTGAGGACAATTCGAAGCTGCTCACTCGAATCACAATTTACACATACTTTTGTATGTGGTCATGGGTGAAGGATGTTTATGCCCCATCGACGAGCGTTAATATAACTATACGATCATTAGAATGCTCGCGGCTCTCTTTTTAAATTTGTACTATTGGGATTATGGAGTCTAAATACAAATAATTGCACCACTTTTATTTTAATAAATGCTTTATTTTATACTGGATAAAAGAAATGTTTTTACTGTTCGAATCGATCACAGAAAATGAATGTTAAGGAGCTGTTGGCCAAATATTGGTGGACGAGCTGCAACAAAGTAATCGGGACTGCCTTCGAACTTTTAAGAACGTTTCATCATTTCTTCGCAGATTGGTACGGCGTTGATTCAATCTTGCACGGAGGAAATATACAAAATATCCAATATGTACGTTGTCTAGTTACATGTTTTAGACTGTCTTTTATCGTTTTTACGCTAGTCTCTTTACAATTTATAAACTGTCTTCTTACATTTTTGTAAGATATCTTTTTCATCAGTTTAATTTGAAACAACACTGTAACACTCAGGAACAGTCTAGTCAGGAGTATATATTGTAAGGGGGTTGTATGCGTAGTGGTATGGTGTATAGTATTTGTCAAGGATGGAGCGTGTGGCGTAGGAACGGATTCAAAAGAACGTTAACAACCTTCTTTACTCGATAAACGGACAACAGTACGATAAATAAAAGTAAAAGATTCCGTAAGAATATAAAGGCTAGCGTAAAACGTAACATAAAAACTGAAACGGATTTTAACGTAACAACGTGAAGAAAACTAACGTAATGATTTAAAAAAGACCGACTAACGTGTAATGTCTTGCTAAACTGCCTTGAGCATCCAACGACCCCATACCATATACCAGTGCTTATTGATGGGGCGTAAACGTCTTCCATTAATGAACACTTGCAACAACGTTTATACATGCTTATTGGCTATTTAATTCGTTGCCCAATTGGCACTGGTGGGGTGAGAATAACTTCGGAAAGTAACATCTGAGATCCGGCTCCGAGAATGATCGCGCTCTCGCTGATACCTGGCGGTTCACATCTGGAGGTTTATGGTACATGACTTGCGATTGAGCGAAAAAAGTCAAAGTCCTAGAGGCGCGCGTGTCTACAAAGGGTAACCCGTAATAAACTAGCGTCCCAAGATCTGGCTAAAATGCTAAATAAGACATCTGATACTTCAGATGCACGATTTCTAGAAATAGCAGAACTCTGCCGTTTGCACCATACACATCTTCATTCGTCTAAAACGTCTGAAGACGTTGTTTGCCTCTTAACAAGTAAAACTTTATGAAATACGTGCTTTATGTTTTATTATTAATGTAGTATTGCTCGATTAACCCAGATGATTTTTTAAATAGCAATAATTCCATTAAATATATAATTTTAACATAACATGTCGACGCAAACAAGCAAGTAAGAAAGATTACCAATCTGATGCAAATTGATAATGCTAACCCTACTGTACACTCGTACTCTACTTTTGAATTTCCTGCTATTTTACTCCCTAAGAATTCTTAAAAAGGTTAGGAATAAAGTATCCAAGTACATGCAGAATTTACTCTAAGAAAGAAGTGAAATCATAAATCGACACTGAGTACAGCAGATGTTTTCGTTTATCTAAATCGTTATAAATAGCAAGCATTAGAAATGGCGTCGCGAACAAAATAATTTGTTGTTTGTCCCTAAGAAATATTACCAGGTCAAAAAAAAGTGTCTAAAACATAAGCTCATTCTAAACGAAATTAAACGAGAGAATTTAATTTCAATTTAGCCTCTAGAAAACGCAATTTTTAGGAAGTTAAAAAATACTAATGGAGAAACAATAAATTGGTTAAAAATTTGCTGGATGCGGTTTTTTAGAAATGAACCACATAAAATTTTCTATATGATATCAATGCATGAAAATGCAAAGTTTAAAATCCTGAGTTTACTACCACGTCGGGATAGACCAAAAAAATTCGAAAATATTGAATCGACACCACTTCATAAAAATATAAAACGAATTACAACAGCGAAATACAAGCACACGATGGACTTGCTACGATATGTATCACCGGATCACTTCAAATCCTTCCCGCTTATACAAAATGTAGATAAGCAGTAAATTTCTATATAATTCATGTAGTTAGAAAATGTCCTGAATTGCATAAATTGTGTTTTTAAAGTGTTGTAAAGATATATAAAATAAATTGAGTATTGTTTTTTCAATTTGAAGCATTTTAAATTATCTCGAATGGATTCGGAGTCTTTCAAATTTTATAACGAACCTGGTTGTTAACTTTGAAAGTGGCTTAATTCCATTCTTGGTGATGAACATATTCTATTCACTCAATAATTGTTATTATTTTAATAGGAGTTATAAATTTAACTTTTTTAGATATACTTATCACATCCTATACGTATATATTTATTTCTATTGAAACACAAACCCTTGAATTTCTCAACTTAGGCCACTTTCAACATAAACGGCTCACATAATGCCACCGATGTAACATTCTATATTACTATTGTAAGCAAGTAAAAATTCATTGAAGTATTCCAAGGTAAATTATTAGTAATTCTAACAGTACAAATTCCATTCATTCAACTCACAAACTCAACATGTGCACTGGAGGTTTAAACATATCTAAATCGATACATAATCGTTCTCGTCACTTATGTAGAATCTTTTGCTCGACACGTGTTTATACGTACGTAAGTCAGGATAGACACAGACTAGAAAATTTTCGAATGCAGAAAAAGTATTTGAATAATTTCTTTCACATTAGAAATTCTTAATAAATCATTTTGTACGATTTTTAGAGTATAATTAGGGCGGAGTTATATTGATTTAAACGTTGACCAATTAATTCTTTGTTATTTATACTATTTCACAAAATAATAGTATCGTATGGAGAAAATAATGTAATAGGAAGAATACATATTTATAACAAAGCAGTGATCGTAAATTCATCCGACCACTAGTCGATTGCACAAAGCAAAATGTAGGTCACACGGAAAAAAGTGTGTGCATTTTGTTCGAGAGAACGTTTTGTTTTTGAAAAGTGGAATTTCGAAAACAAACTGTGTGCAGCAATACTGCATGAAAATTCAACTTATTTTTATTGCTTGTACTAGAAGAATCGAAAAAACCGACGAGGTAAATTTGATTCATATAGAATTGAAAAAAATTGCTTCGCCGCAATTTTAACGAATACATATATACATATACATAAATTTATATACATATATATATGCTTTGATAAATTTAGTATAAATAATTTTATCAAAGCGTGGTCAAACGTTTTTTTTTTAACTACACAGAAAAAAAAATTAGGCATTATAGCAATTTATAATATTGTATGTATGTGGTAAACATACTTTACAGGGTAGAAATAATTTTGAAAGGTCGTACAAGTGTTTGTACTTTCTGACCTCTATAAATTGATGCATATGTTCGGTTTTCAGTCAAAACTATTCTCATTATAAGTCTGAGTTATCGCATGTGCAATAAAAATGAAATAATTGTAAAGACACTACTAATGTTTCATATCAGTATTTTCACTTCCTCTCTGATTAAATTTATTTAAACTATTCTCTTACACGGAAGGAATATCTCAACATTATTCCAAATATAATATAATTATATTGCATGAAATATATTGTTAAAAATCCCTCTGTCTCTTTTCAGACGAGATTTCAGTAATAATCCCTCGCCTTTATTAGTAAGAAACATGACTCGTGTTAATAACAATTAATTCTCCTGACTAAACGGTTTCGGTTTCCATCCTGATTATTCGAG
The DNA here is from genome assembly GCA_028453745.1 of Agapostemon virescens. Taxonomy (NCBI): domain Eukaryota; kingdom Metazoa; phylum Arthropoda; class Insecta; order Hymenoptera; family Halictidae; genus Agapostemon; species Agapostemon virescens. Next base: position 23,168,324 of record CM052094.1, read on the forward strand.
GTTTCGTATCTCCTGCGCTAATCGCGATTATTGAACTTGCACATGTATATTCGATTTTAACGCGTGTTCTAAAATTTCGTAATTTTGAAATGAATTTTCAATATGTACACATTACTTGGAGGAACTAGAAGGTGTTAGAATCGATGTTCCTGAATTTGAATATCGTACGTACACATGGAAAATTATTTCAATAATTTGTCGTTAATTATTAGGTTTAAGAGGTATGCAGATCGACTCACTGAACAAAGGGTAGTCGTTCCATTAAAAACAAGGATTACTGTTCTTAAGACTTCAGAAAATATAACTTTGAGATAACCTTCATCCACGTATACTCGTACTCACCTCCAATCACGATTACTTTCTTTCCAAACATTTGTTTTGTTTACATAAGCAACAAAGACATGAAGTTTGACAAATTTAAATGCGATGATCTGTAAAAGTATTCAATATTTTATAGAATGTTGGTCTGTATTGTAATATTGGCAACTCTAATGTTCTTATGAAAGATGTGCATTTGTTCAGATTTTTTAAAATGTGTTCGCTGAATTTGAAATATGAACAACCATAGTAAGACACAAATACTGTAATTATATAAACGTAGTTACCTGTTAAACTCAATATAAAATCGACAATTCTAAGTATCTGGAATTTTTGAAATACTTATTTCACAGTTAAATATTCAGAAAATATTCTCAATGTATACAATCTGTTATTCTGACTACCCTTGTGACGGGGATACCGACTGGAAGTTTGCCACAATGGGTCTCCTTTAGGGCCCCGGTCAATTATTATAAAGAAAGATCAATTTGATTTAGGAACATTCGAAGTTCTTCTTTGGTTATACCCTTTCGACGGAATAACAATGCAATATGTAAAAGAATTTTTGTTTGTTTTCACCGATTACAAAAATAGTTCGTTGTTCCTCTTCCATTATAAAAGTAGAATTCATGAATTCAAACAGTAACTCTGTCAACCCTCTCTGGAGCCGTGTAACTTTCAAGACACATGTTAATATAACAACATTTTACCAAATAATTTTAGTTTTTTATAAGTTAACGTATACGTCTAAATTATATAATGTCTCTGAGGTAACAAATAACAATATTGATAACTGTTGGCAGCACCGTCAACCTGAAGTATCAAAGTAAATGCCTCGCAAGTTGTCTGCAGATGGAAACCAACGGAACCATCTTGAGCAATTTACATTATTTAGGCTTCTATCTATTCTATTGTATTCTATCTATTAAACAAAACAAAGAGTACATAATAGCTTTGAGTTTGCATATCAATAACAACTTATTTGTTTGAAATTTCAAACAAATGTGATGTGACTTTCAGGTTACAGTAGGCTATTATGATAGATTTTGGTATATTTAGGATAATGCTTGTAAAGTAATAGAGGAATTAGAATTAGACGCATTAGCGGTAATAGATCCGAGGATTCTTTATTAGATTCTATGTCCAATGAAGATCATTCAATAGTATTTACTCGACGACGCATAAATATTATTGACGGTGACGATGAATTTATTACCGAATCATCATCGGATAAAGAAAATTCAGGACCACAAAAAATTGTTTAGCAATCAGTATCCCAGACGAATAATAGTTGTCATCGCCCTTGGAAAGGAGATTGCCTTGAAGATCCCGAAGGATTCTACTCTCCTGTGACCCATTTTCGAAAGCTGTTTGAAAGTGAAATTACAAGTGATATAGTTGACCAATATATATACCAATATATATACCAATACATATGCACTGCCGTGTGGTCCAACAAAGGGGTTCTAAAAAGAAATTGTTCAAACGCAACGTACATCTATGTTTAACGCCAAGTGCAAACTGTTTTATAGACTTTCACGCTTAAGTTTTTATGCGCAGAAGTGCAAACATCATAAGCCGTTGTTACCTCAAAGTTACAAAGATACAAATTATAATAAAATTGTTTAAATTGATAGGTTTTTTTAATCTACATATATATGTTTGTAATTGTTGATTTTGCGTTGCATATATTTTTTATATGTAAGAAAAAATTTCAGCCCATAGAGGGTTAATTGGAATGGATACAATGAAACGGATTTTCGGCCTGTTCTAACAATTGCTGACTAAACTTTGAAATTTGGCAAGCACGACAGTCGTTTCCATTTAAACATAGTAGCGTAGTAGCCGCCCTCTCGGTCGATGAATCAAGCGCTGGTAACAAACTAAATTTGAAATTTCATCCGGTGTAGAAGTCTACAATTTAACCGAAAATTTTTCGATCGTTGTTAGGAAGCTAATCGATCAAAGGCTTGTGTAGTTTTCCTTCGAGCTCAGCTTGACTCTCCTTCCTGTTAATCAAGCGAGCGGGCGCGTGCTCGAGCAGCCTCGCCATGGCGCAAAGTAAGGATGAAAGACTGGCAAGAAATACGGAAAGATAGGTAGGATGGAATACGCGCGATGCCAATTAGCAGTTCGCGGACGTCGCTTGAGCGGCAATCGAGACAACGAGGTAAGAGGAAACCAATTATCTAGCGGAGCGAGTGGCTGTCCGCCAACGCAGTTGTTTCCTAATTGCATCGACGTCCGGATACATTGGCAACGGTCTATCTCGGCGCGCCCTTCACGAAAGTAGTATCCCTTCGTCGAAAGCAGCTCGAAATTTACAGTGATTTCGCGTTCCCGCTCTTCGTTTGCTTCCCTATCCAAAAGTCGCTCGGAACGCTCTCACCGGTTTAGATGGTAGTCAGCACTGCCGGATGAACATGATAATTGGCTAAGTGGAACGTAAGAAGCTTTGCAAAGTTTCATTTTTTCGCTTCTTTTTAATCGACATTCCGATGTGAAAAGCTGGCATATGGGAAGCGATTCAAGATTCCTAGACAAAATTAGTTTTACGATGGATGAGTAGATTCTGGAGATCGTACACTCTGACAAAAAAACGTAGTGCATCTTAGGATTTTAAAGTTTTTTTGTACGAAAAAGCTGGAGAACATACATTTTCCATGTAATTGCTAGTTTTTGACATATCTGCATGTATAACACGTTCCGCGTTGTTCATGTTATTCATTTTGACAACATTCTTACCGATACAAATGTAAATCTTGTAGTACGGACGCAGCAATACGTGACAGCACAAGCACTCTACGTTCCTCGGTTGTATTTCAGCTACAGAGTAATAAATATCGAATTTCTTGAGAGAGGCGACATATTGATAATGATTGGCCGATGATAGTGATTAAGTGGTCATAAAATACAGGGTGTCCCACGCAACTGGAACAGGCTGTACCTCCTAAATGGTTGAGAATAGAAGAAAATGTTATAAGTAGAAGTTAAATGGTATCAGACGGTGCATAATATGCAACTAATTTTATGCACTTTTGTGCATCGGTGCATCAGAAAAATGCAACTGCATATTTTTTTTTAAATAGAAACCTATATTTTTGACTGCGCCAATCGATGCAGTTTCTTGTGCTCTACATAAAAGTACTAACATACTTATGCCCTAAACTTATTCGTTAAGAAGTTATCGAAGCTAAACATTACAAACATTGTAATGGAGCATAACGTAGGTACTCAGGAACACTTACCGAGAGGCCGAAATAATTCAGAGAAATTTTAGCTTCGATAACTTCTTAACGAATAAGTTTAGGGCATAAGTATGTTAGTACTTTTATGTAGAGCACAAGAAACTGCATCGATTGGTGCAGTCAAAAATATAGGTTTCTATTTTTTAAAAATATGCAGTTGCATTTTTCTGATGCACCGATGCACAAAAGTGCATAAAATTAGTTGCATATTATGCACCGTCTGATACCATTTAACTTCTACTTATAACATTTTCTTCTATTCTCAGCCATTTAGGAGGTACAGCCTGTTCCAGTTGCGTGGGACACCCTGTATACATGGTACACGTGTTTAGTAAGTAAACTAGATTATTCGTTTGTCGTTCTCGAAAATAGAAATAAATTGGAAGAAAGTATTATACATAATATAACAATGCAATTCAAATGCTTCTATTCATAAGTGTAATGATAATGTATTTAAATATTTACTGTAAATGCTGGTATCTTAATACTTTTTGATTCAGAATGTCGCGAGGAATCGATTCTTGTGATACATTCTATTTAAGAATATAGATATTTGAGTGTTCAACATAGAAGCTATAAAGTAGCTATGATGTATGAACAAAATTATTTGAACGAATTTCTAAAGTTTCTATAAAGTAGTAATTTCAACAGCGAGATGGTGTATCGATAAACTTATGTAGCCTGTTGAAGCTCGCGTAGCAGATTTTAACGTAGCTTCAAACGGTGCAAGTACACCTACAATTTCTACCTGCCGACACCCGGCCGGGCCTACGTCACCGCCGGCTGGGAAAACCCGCGCTCCCACTACCCCCGACGCGCCAAACAAAGGGCAAAAATAGCGAATCACTATTGGCCGACACTTGGTCACCAAATTTGTATATAAACAGCTCCTGTATCGACACACATCAGATCCGATCGGTCGGCTCACGCTGACGCTTGTACATACTCGAATACGCAGAAATAAACTTCCACCCAAAAGTACAAGTTGGTCGGGTCTCATTTCAACAACATAAAGCTCCTTCCCATTAATTTGCGCTGGAGCTAGTTCTTATAGAGCTGTAAGAGCTAGCTCTTACAAAGCATTGTACTTGAGCGACCGACTCCCCGAACTGCGGGACGGACGCCTCAACATAGCCTATTATTTATCATGTAGATCCAAATGGATAAACAATTCTTTAACAAATTACAATTCTATTTTAGTTCTGTCTTTTAAATAATTCATAACGAATAGATCATTTTATCTTATGATTGCTCGATGTATTTCGAATAACAACGAGCGATTTTTAAATCGATATTTTGTCTACTGGCTTATACTCTCTTTTCTTAGTAATACGTACCACTATCAACGTCCACAATTGAAAGGGGAAAAATAAGGAGTCGTTAAGATTACCAAGACAGTGTCGGTACAATAACAACAGAACTAAACTGTAGCAAAACTTAATTCTAAACAATTGATACTACAATGGTTACCAATTGATGTGATAAAGTCGAGAAGACTGGCTACGTAATTATTAAGATAGCGATCAGTGTTTCCAAGGCAGAGGAAAGGATTTCAGGGACTTGAAAGCGTAAAAGCGAAACGAAATATAAATAGTAATCATCATCAACTGTCAGTTGATTGCAGTCATTGCCCTACATTACCGTCGACAAAGGTAAGGTTGGCGTGAATAGAATATTTGGAGCAGAGAAAAGATAAGGAACGTTGGTCTTAAAGGATTTAGACAGACAACTACGCTGGAGATCTTTTTTTAAATGTTCATTTCGCATTACTCGTCCTTTGATTATAGTATGTCAGCTTTTATTTACAGATTCCTTAAGTAACTTTTTATTTATGTTTCTAGCCGCTTTTATGATCCATTTGAGTATTTATTTGTGTACATTAATATTTGCTTATCTTATTAATATTAAAATTAATATTACACAAATTATTCCTTAATGAGTTTCAAATTCATTTCTTTGTAGTGTTTGTGTGTATGTTTATGTCAATTGCATATTCCAAAATTGGATTGAATATGCATTTGTATGGGCTAGGAGATAGACAATTGCATTGATCTTGATTGTTACGAACCAGAGCTGTGAATAGCGCGAGAGGGTTGCGATGGGTCTATTATCCTTGGAATATGGTTACCATTTGTTAGTTGGCTTCGTTACTCTAATAATATAATTTACTTGTTACATTTCAATCGATAAGATTGTCATTTGGGAACACTCAATTAGTAGATTGGGAATTTTGAACAATAATTGAAGGTTTTAGCAATATCACTGTTTACCCTATAACACACGTATATTCTTATAAATTGTGCATTTATAAGTTTTAAATTAATAATTTGCGACTGCTTTGAATAGAAGTGTAGTGAAAAATGATATTATCCATGACGCACACTGTTGTCGCAAAAAAATGCTAAATACAACTTTTGCTACATCATCTAAATCTATTAGGTTAAAGATTCTAAGGGAATTTTAATTTGATCTCACTAGAAATTACTTTACGAATTTAACGCAACGTGACTTTACATGTGATTATGCGATTCTAAACCAAAGAGAATGAGAATTATGTGGTTCATATGCCCCAAAAATGGGGGGAGAGTTGCTTGCATGAAGTGTTTGGGTTTGATAGGTCGCATTTCCAATTTATTGTCATTTCGGCTGGGTTGGGATTTTGTATGCAAGAGTTTAGCCAAGGTTATCTATGGTGTCTTCTGTCAGACATCTTGAAAGATTCTTAACCTCTAGGCTACTGTAGGGGCCTACAGACGCTTAAAAATTTTACGTTCGTGACACTGAGAGCGTCTATAGGCGTTTATTCCATTGTGGTAACGGCTGAGACTCAGAGCGCCTAAAGGCGCTTGACGCAGTTTTAGTAATATAAATATGTATGTACTTTTATATTAATAGATAATAAATATGTAAATTTCATTTACATTTAATGAAGCAAGTTTTACACAAATACCGCTCAGGTAGAGTATATGATTGTAAATCAAAAGGTGGAAATCCTAATAATCAGACTTTTCGCTCGTCACAAAGGCATTTTCCGTTTCCATGCGTAAAAAATATAGCAATTTGAAAAAAAACGCAAGACGCAAATGTGTATTGTGTCGAAAACATAACAAAAGAAATGAGACGCATTATGAATATAAGATATGTGCTGTAGGATTATGTATTTATCCATGTATCGAATTGTATCACACTTTACTAGATTATTAGGTATATTGTGAGAAATGCTATACATTAATATTAAATTTTTCACATTTATAGTAGCAATTCTGTTCTTAATACGACGAAATAAATAATATTGTTTTAATATAGTGAAATTCAGTTGTTTGATTATTGAAATATGTTTTCACAAAAATACATTCCTACCCATAATTTCGCCGTTTTCGGCGTATGTCGTAACTGAATTTCTACCGTTTGGCACAGCCGGTGTGACTCAAAGTCTGCCGTAGTCAAAGGGTTAAGAGAATGTACGTAGCATGTTTATTAAAGAAATGTACATTAAATTTGAAAGGCGATAAAATATTTTGGAGTAATATGTAAAAAATTGGAAATATGTTTAATTGCCGTGATTTGTAAACGAATCAATTGATATTGATGTTATCGATGTTGTACTAACACACTGTCCGAAATTTCTATAAAGTCACCGTAGTTTTTAATAAATTTATGTTCATCCTATGAAATATTTTTGTTTGGTATCACATTGAAATTAATCACAGAAAGCGTGCATCTCGGCTTAAAAGAATAAGTACATCATTTATTTCCAGGAAAACAAAATTATAGTTTAACAGAAAACAAAATGTGAAATTTCTTTAAAGCTAATTATATTTTTCATAAATATATTAATATATTTTTCACTATTTTTAAATCAATCAGTAATTCATCAATTCCATTCTGTTCAAACTTCGATTTGATATTGACAGAGTTCAGTTTTCGAGTATCTATTTTAATAGTCACCCACGCTTCACTCAATGTATCAGTTAATTCAGTATCTAAGCTAGTACTGTTTGTCACTGTTATAAATTTATAGTACAATGGTATTCCAATGGTGGACGATAAGGTTTATGTCGGGAAACAAACAGATTATGTTAAAACATTAATATTTTCTTGAAAAACCATTAAACCATTATGAAACTATTAGAAAAACCATTGCTGTATTTTCATGTTGGTAAATGATAATCTTCTATACTCTCTACAAATGGTATTAAAATCATTTATAACAATTCGGTATATTAAATTGTTTAAAACTTTTTTAAATCTGTCGGATTTCACAAATCAGTCCAGTTCATCTGAAAAAATAAATTCTCACTTCTTCGCCTCATACGTATGTGTCCATGTAAAATCGATTCTACTAATTATTTATGTTCGTTTCTGCTTCTTATTTAATGACTGGCTTATGCAGCAGGTTTAAACAACAATACCGTAATAAAAGTATTTAAAATTTCTTGCACGCGTCTCTTCCCAGATAACATCGTACATGTGGAGGACGTCCATTTTATATTCAGTTAACCTCTTCACGCCTCTTCAGGCCACATGCGTGGACGTTTAGCTTTTTATAATTATGGTTACTGTCAATAATAAATACACAAAAATTTTCATTACAGATTATTACAGACATTGAATATATTAAGTTTTAATAATTTGTAGAATGGTAGCAAAGAAATGTCAAAGGCGTAAAGAGGTTAATGTCCAAACGTCTTATGTCCACGTGAAACATCCCTAACATGCCCTTAGCACTTAAATTTCGGACATTCTAGAAACGTCCATTTCTTAAGTTCTAATGACTTTCGAGTGTCTTAAAGATAGTATTAATAATACTGACATTAATAATAATAGAAACAACTGTAACAAAAATAGTACCATTATAATAATAATTTCAAGTGTAATAGTAGAAAATTAAATAGGATATAACACATATACATCTATGCGCAACTGTACGTAAGTGTATAGTGTACTCGTATATGTACATCAATATGTACAGCAACATAGATTTCAAGGTTGACTTCTACACTCGAGCATTTCCGAAATATTAGTGAACGAGGGTGACAGGAAAATCTGAAACGTTAAAACAAGTAATGTCGTAGCACATAGCCGTGCCCGTAGAAGACAAGTCTAGCAACTGAGACTGTCGGGGATTCGAATTCCAATTATTAAAATATTAAAAATTTTATTTTACGTTTCACGTTCTAATATATGATACTTCACAAAAGCATATAAAACAATACAATTCTCGATACTACGCACACAAGACGTTATTTTCGCGCGTCCAGAAAACGTTCTAAGCACGTTGGCACAGGACGTCTCATTTTGTAAATGGGACCTTTCTAGGTCGTTTACAGAACGTAACGAGGACGTATAGGGAAGATGTGGACGTTAGTGGGACATCCCCAAAACGTTAGGACGTCCGTCACGATGTACATAGGACGTACATAAGAAGATGTCTTCGTGCTACTTGAGCTGGTTATTGCCAGCACTACTTCTGCGTGAAATTGTGTTGCAATTTTCGTTTCTTTAATCGCAGACACCATTAACCATAAACATTGCCCGACAAGTTTTGGTTTACTGCCTTCGACACGGTTTTTACCGAAATTTTCATGTATATTAGCATAATTAGATATCATTGCATATGATCGATTAATTTATTTACAAATACAGGATTAGCACTGTCCATACTTTTATAAGTATCGATCGATGCCTCTTTTTCCCTTAACAATCCCTTTCCTGGCAGTATTGTAGTACAGATCAATCGAATTACGACAAAAACGAGATTTCTATGAATATCGACACCAATAATTTTGGAATATTTGTAGTTTGTCGTAGTTATTTGAGTCGAAGGCAAACAAGAACTATGCGACTTTATAGAAATTTCGTCCATACAGTGGCTGACGTTAATATTCGGACACCATGATACTTGAGAACTTATTGCTGTATATTTCCACTGTTAATGGACTTAAAGAATTCGTCGTTTCGTAATGATAAAAAACACTTATTTTAAATGCTGGAAACATAATTTTTATTTATTTGTACACTTTTCACGTTAATCAATGTTAAACAAAATAATGCTGAATTTTGACATCGCCAAAATATTCGGACACTTCGCGAATTATAATTTTGTAATTAAAAATGTACATACACTTGAACAAAAGTATATCGATTTTGGTACTTTATTGAATTACAATGTTTCTTAATTACATGGCTCAATCATTTGGTCATACTAGAAATAACTTTGTTTAAATATTCTAACGGAATATATGACCTTTTTTCACTTAATCGCAATGTTAATTCTTCCTTCAATCTTATTGGTGATATTCTGATTCAACGATCTAAATAATCCCATTTTTCGAATGGATTTAGATGCGGTGACTGTGGAGCAGGTTGCAATACTTTCGAATCATTATCTTGATAAATTTTAAAACTGTGGTGAAAATTCATATTAGCAACACTTTTTATTAAATTTTGTTACAAAATATGTAAATATTTATTCTTATCTAGAATTCCATCAAAGAAAACTAATTCGTCTAGTCCAGCAGTCGAGATACAATTTCAAACCATTACACTTCTTTCGCCGTGTTTCAGGATGGATCTGAGATTTTTGTATGAAGCTCATCGTTGACTTTACGCCATATAAGGTTATGTCCATCCGACACAAATATATTATACCTGCTTTCATCTGCAAAAATTACATTTTTTAACCGTACTCCTTCTGTAGAAATGTTATTCCTTGGCGAACAGTAATCTTTTCTTTAGATTAACATCGTTAATATATGGGTTTTTATAGAACTCTACCATGGTATCCACTTTTATGAAGCATTCTACAGATTGTATCAGAATGAACCTTCTTTCCGGTTTCTTCAAATAATTCTGCAGACAATTTCGAGGCACTTAAATTAGAATCTTTTTCACTTTTCTAATCATATTATGTTTGTCACGAGCCTCAAGTAGTTTTGAACGACCACACTGAGGAATTGATTCGATTCTATCAAGATTATATCTTTGTATGATGTCCGCTACAGTACTCTTACTCAATTATAATAATGTACCGATTCCTCGATATGATTTCCTATTTTCGCGATTATAAATTATAAATTGACGTACATCGAACGATGTATTTTTATCTTTACGTGACATTTTCACAACTAATACGTATGATACAAACGAACTTCGAAATAAAATTAACTTTGCCTGATATTGCTTACATCTTATATTAGGTAAATCGGAAAGTTCCGTCCGTTTTTTTACAAAAAGTAAAGCTTTATTCATGAAAGAAAATGAAAAAGTACGTGAATCAAAATATTGTCCATCGTTAGCGATGACTTTTTCCCATCTTTCGGGCAGCAAGCGAATTCCGCGTCGAAAGAATGATTTATCTTTGGAGGTTATCCAGACGGAAATCCATTTTTCGAGATCTTCGTACGAATTAAATCGTTCTTCAGCAAGTGCGTGTGCCATTGACCGAAACAAGTGGTAGTCAGATGGGGCACAGTCTGGTGAATAAGCCGCATGTGGTAGCACTTCCCAGCGAAATGCTTCTATCGTTTCCTTGACAATTTTGGCGACGTGAGGCCGAGCATTGTCATGCAGCAAAATCACCTTACGCTGTCTCGTTTCATATTGTGGTCGTTTTTCGTGCAATGCTCGACTCAAACGGATAATTTGTTGTCGGTAGAGATCTCCTGTGACTGCTTGACCAGTTTTTAGCAGTTCATAGTATATCACACCTTCCTGATCCCACCAAATGCAGAGTAAAGCCTTTTTTCCGTGGATATTCCGCTTTGGCGTCGATGTTGAGGGTTGGCCAGGATCACAAATGGTTTTTCGACGTTTAGGATTGTGAAAATAAATCCATTTCTCATCCCCAGTGATGAGACGATGGAGAAACCCCTTTCTGTGTTGCCTAGCAAGCAAAATTTCGCAGATGGTTTTCCGCCTTTCAATGTCTCTTGGCTTGAGTTCATATGGGACCCACTTTCCTTCCTTGTAGACCTTCCCTAAGGCTTTTAAACGGTCGAAAATGACAGATTGAGCACAATTTAACGCTTCTGCAATTTGTTTTTGCGTTTGACATGGATCTTCATCCACCAACGTCTGCAATTTTTCGTCTTCGAATACTCGTGGCCGTCCAGAACGCTCTTTGTCCTCCAAAGAAAAATCACCATTTTTAAAACGTCGAAACCACTCTCTACATGTTTTATCGGAAACAGCATTATCGCCATAAACGTCTACAATCATTCGATGAGCTTCAGCTGCCGTTTTCTTCCAATTGAAACAAAAGACTAACACTTCGCGCAAATGACGCTTATTCGGCTCAAATTCCGACATCTTCAATGTAGAAAAAAACGAAGTTATTGATGCAAGCGTAAATTGTTGTGTACTGAGTTTTATTAACAGATGTTCAAACTAAAAAGTTAGCGAATTACATAAGTTGCGAAGCGTATGGAATATCCGAATATTTTTGCGATGTCAAAATTGAGCATTATTTTGTTTAACATTGATTAACGCGAAAAGTATACAAATTACATAAGTAAAACTATTATATAAAATAATTACATAATAAACGCTTTGTTCCTAGCATTTAAATCAAGTGGTTTTTATTATTACGAAACGACGAATTTTTTAAGTCCATTCACGGTGGAGATATACGGCGAAAACTTTTCGAGTATCATGGTATCCGAATATTACTGTGGGTCACTGTATGTTTTGCTTGGCACTGGAAAAAACTGAAACAAATGCGAAGTTCAAACATTTATAGCATGTTTTATATATTCGAACAGCAACAAGAATAAATATCCGTGAAAATGATTATAAGATCACAATTTCCCAATCGCTTTTCTTTCCATGCAACGATTTTATGATTGCAATAACCCAGAGTGATGCTTCTATCCGTATCCATTTGATCAATTAGGTTACTTAAATGTTTGCACGTGGAAAATCTCGATAAAAATTACAAAGTATGGATCAGGAACAGCACAGTGCCATAGGTTAGCAAATGCGTATTACCGCCGTAAATCAGCATCGGCTAAATTATGAAAAGCTTAAGCTGTCAGCGAAGTATGAATTAATTAGCTTGAGCATTTACCAATTTTGTTGGTTATTCGAGTAATGCGATAATTGGATGCCATATACTTTCGTAATGATCGTTAGCCAACGATATCAATCCTTCTGTTTGTCTACCGGCGGGTATCGTGTATCATCGAACGTGTGTTTCAAAAGTCAAAAAGAGAAGAAAAGCGACAAAAAGAGGTATCGAACGTTACAGGCAATAAAGCTGGAGCTCCCATAATTGCTCTATAGAATGAAACGCGAATATCGTTCAAACTGTGAGTGTCGGTGAAGCTAAACTTTGCAACTTTTACACGCTTCGCCAACCGTGTCACGGTCTCCGCTTTGTTTCGAGGCGCGTTTCAGAGTTGACATCGAAACAACCGAGGGGGAAAAAGAGAGAACGTGGCATGAGAGTAAAAGAGAAATTCCCCACCTCTGTTTTTAATGTTTCGTATCTAATAAGCGAGCGGCGCGTGGTGCTTGCATGTCGAGAATAACAACGTTGCCGACTGAATCGGACGAAAGAAGCGGAACGAGTGGCGAAACTAGAGGGGATGTTATTCGTCCCTGCAACAAAGGGTAATCACTTCGATCGTGTGCCTACAGAACTCGTAGCACGGTTTTCTCTGTTGATAGGACTTTGATCAGTTGACCGAATTTATGGCTACGATGCACCGATCGGGCCGCTACAAAGTATGGATGACGAGACTCCTAAAATGAACAGAATTAGATTTAGATTTTCCTAAAAATGCAGATTTTATGCATTCATAATAAAATGAGTACACCAAATCTAAACCAGTAGATGTATTTAAAGAATTCAAGTGTAATATTGCATTATTTCCGGCTTAGCAAATGAAAAAAAATATATATATATATATTAATAGTTTTTTTCTTTGAAATGCAGACCATTTTTATGTTGCATAAAAATACTATTAGTCTTGTCATAAGTTCTAACTCTATAATTTTCACTGTAGTGACTGAATTACTGGATTCTTCTCTGAAGAATTTTTTGGAGTGGTTACTATTTTACTTTGTTGCAATTCTTTGATTTATTTCTACAATTTTCAATGATTTTTGGAAGTAATTCTTTTTTGTAGTTTCACCATACATTCTATAATAAGTCATACATTTAGATTAATAATTTCCATGTAGTAAATAGCATTTCATAAATACAAATATTGATATTTGTAAATTCCATCGTCTAAATCTTGTATCTTCTATATTTTAAAAACTGCTACACTTTCAAGGTACATGGAACGTTAATTAAAAGTTGTTCGTTATTGCTTTGATATGGACGTAGTTCAAATTTTAATTCAACATTTCATTTTCCTTATAATTAAAAACTGACGTCAATCAAAATCTCCATACAAAAGAAAGCGACTTAGATTACGTTAAATGTTAATATCTTTTATTTGTTAAAAAAATATAAACTGTTAAATCGCTGATGCTTTTATACCAGTGTTTTGAATAAGTTTAATATTTGTCGCTTAAGCGTACCGTATCTTTCAACCACTGTTACACGCAGTCACTATAATGCGATCTTTAGCCTGCGAATCTGTATGCAAAATAAGAAATGCATGGGCATTAATTGCAAGACACAGAAGCCAATTAAAAAAATATTTTCATTTTTTATTTATTTGATTACACTGAAACTAATACATCGGTGGCATTATATCTTTTTAATGTGGCTACTGCTTTAAATTGTGCGTATCCATTTATTTTATAAATATAGAAATCTGCTGTGATTACACAGTATCAGTGCACCTATATAAGAAATACGGTCATTATGGTTATCCTTTATAATTCCTTCATTGAATTAATTTATAACCAGTTAATTACAGTGATTCCATTAATATTTGGATATTCTTAAAATGACTAACTTTTTTAATATTGGTCCATACGATTTGGATAATTAAAATTTTCAAAATAACCCCACATAAAACAGTTTTAATTACAACTTTTAGCATATCGTATGCAATTCAAAAATTTGTTCACAAGAAGACCCAAGTCTAATATCTAATATTAAAAAGCTATCAACTTTTTAAGAATGCTGACATGTTAATAGGTAGCAATGTACATAATATGTGTTCTGACATATTTATTTGTGACTAGATATACAGAGTAGCAAATAAATATTAACCCCTTGCACTCCAAGCAATTTTAATTCTTAACTCGAGACATTTTTCTGGCCTATAATAATTCCAATGCACGTGGCTCATTTCCTTTCGTGCATATCAAATTTGTTACTCTTAATCGTACGGCAACAATTTAAGTTTTACTAATTTCTTAATTACAAATGTTTGTAATGTACAAATTCTTTTTAATAATAATCTGAAAATTTTCAGTGTTGCCTCAGAGGAGCCATTGGAGTGCTAAGGGTCAATAATAATAATACATAACGATGGAAAATATTTAATGTCTTACTAAAAAGACTTCTATTGGAAGTTGAAAAGGATTACAAAAATTAACAAGCAACGTATAAAAATAAGATTCAGAAAAGAACGCTTCATGATGTTCTAGTTCAGATTCTAAGACTTTTAAGAGCAGCGTAAGAATGCTGTTATTGCATCTGTGGTAAGTTACTTCGACTACTAATATCAATTTAAAGTTGAAATGTTAATGTGACATTGGGTGAAATTGCATTAATCAATTTAGTGTTTCGTGTACGGCAGCCTGGTAATAGTCTACAGAACATGTTAAATAAGGGGTGACAAAGGTACTGTGGCATACTAGATAGGAATTTCGCCACCAGGGATCGCTAAATCCGTTCAAGAAATAGTTTACCCAGTTATAGAGGGTCAATGAAACCTCCAAATAGAACACAAAATCTTCTTAATAATGAACAGAATTTGTTATTAGTAGCTTCTATTTACGAACTGTTTAACACCACATTTACGGATGTTGATTATATACTTATTTTAATTGAAGTGAACCAATTGGCTCATACAAGAAAATTGAAGATTTTTGCAAAGAAAATAATTCCAAATCAATTTAAATGAAAGATTAATTATTAAAAAATTCATTGAAAACATTTTTACATATAAACTCTGTTTTCGAAATACATTTTTCTTGTTCTTACATCTATTTCTATTACATGATTCTTGAACTATTTATTATTATAAATATTTATACATCGATACATGGGTACATTATATTATTTCCTATTTAGTGATTAAATGAGTGTCCGCTAAGATCTATAATTTACCAACGGAATAATTTAATAACACTTACAATGTTCGAATATATGTCACATTATTTCTAAAAAATTTAAAGAACGATGTTGCAGATACTTTAACACTGGATTTATGGACTGCACTAATATGACTGAAATTTGATTACTATATTGTACATACAAAACTTAAATATTATTTTTTTAAAACATGTTGGTTTTTAGTTACGCAATGAAATATATGTAAATAATGACTGCTTTCCCCCGCAGACCCCTCCGTTTCGTATTATTGAATGTTGTATACCTATTTTTAAGGTTGTGCGCCAGTTTGACTCATAAAATGATTATAGTAAATCGCATAACACATAAAATTTATAACTTACCACTCGTGCAAATGTTTCAAGAAAAGATTTTATTTTCCAACTGACTGAAGATCTAAGAAGTAAATATAGGAAAGATGTCGAAAACACATCCATTCCATTGACAGAAATTCATACTACTGACGCACGGAAGAATTGAAGAACATTTGTGTTAAATGTAATCGAAATGTTTGCGGAAAGTGTATTTCAAAAACAGAGTTTATATGTAAAAAATTTTTTCAATGAATTTTTCAATAATAATTATTTCATTGCAAAAGCACTTCAATATTCTTGTATGAGTCAAATTCGTTCACTTCAGTAAAAATAGATATATAATCAACATCTGTAAATCTAGTGTTAATGTGAAAACAGTTACGTATAAAACTAGTTTTGAGGGAAAAAGAGAATTATGGCGATCAGCGCCAACTCCGTAGTGAGAGGACCACTAGTAAAAATCTCGGAAAGCGTTGTAGTCTGGTATTTGTTATTTCCTACAACGTAGGATAACACCGGGTTTTTTACTAAAAAATAACATCGTTACTTTAACGAAATTACTGTGGTGGCGTAATAAGTTTGATAATAGAATTGATATATACGAAAAAATCTTAACAATATTTCAAGAGATTGCACACCTGGATTCGAACCATCACAGTTGAGGAAATGTGGTCGCTCTTCAAAAGCTATAGATACCAAGTGTTTAGTAAGTAGGGCTGAAACGACGGCCTCGGTTGACCTTTACTAGATTGTGTATACATGTAACATGCTCAACTGTTTGACTACTTATACAATATTTTTATGTCTAATATTACTAATTTAATAACAAATTCAAAACGTTTCCAGGTTTTAATAATTAATAACGAAGTAAGCGATATGATAAATATTTAAATAATTTTGTACTGTTCTAAATATGATATTCTACAAATTCCTTTTTTTTCTTTTTCATTGATTACGGAAAAATATGTTTATATTTATCTTGAATTGCTAAAAGTTATACAAATGACAGAGTTTATAATCGTTTTGTAACTGATTATTCAATATTGAACAGATTTTGAAAAAAAGAACAGCACTTTTATATTTGTTTACAATAATTTTAAGTTTTGCGAACTAATAAGTTAACCTGTAATCAAGTAGAGTTTATTTCTTTTCCATTTGAGTTTTACTAGAGTATAAATGAAATAATTTTAGATTTTCATAATCGTTACAATTTCGTTTTAGTTTTGTTTATATTTTTTGTTAAACAAATATTGAAACAATACCATTCTTTTTAAATTTAGTTAAAATTTTGATTTATATATACAATAACGCTCATAAAATATTCAAAAATTTTATTCCGTCGTTTACAGTACTTATAATATTCAAATATTATTACAATTACTAATGGATTGCAGCTATTCGTCACCAAAATGTGTTACAATATACAGCGGGATGTAACACAGCTATTAGAATATGTTAATTTGTACACGTATATAACAATACATACAAAATGTACTGGAAACGCATTTACGTTATTGAAACGTTATTTAGAAATAAATAAAGAAATGATTGAACTAATAGAGCCAATAAATAGTCTGCCATGACCGTATTTCACTTATAGGTTTAAACTCGAAATGCTTTATATGATCAGATGAAGATATAGAATGACAATTTATATACGAATTGTCTATATTTTTTTGTATACAGTCGATACATCATGTTGATTATATGCACATATAGATAATTATAACATAATTATAATATAGTTATAATTATGTTCACACATAAAACGCATACTTTAAATTTTCATTATCGAACGAAACGAAAATGTTTCTAAAAAGTATGGCACCAAATGATATGAATTATATACAAAATTTACTTACTAGGTGGCGTGTAGAAGAAATTTAAAAATACTACAATTAGTCTGGATTGCGGAGAAAATTGTAAAGATCGCAATTTATAATTTGCAACTATAATTTTTGGTACATAATTGTAACAAATCTAACGATTCCTATATGTTTTCCTGCTTATTTATATCTATACACATCAATCAAGTACGACAACATTTTTTTACAATAAGTAGTAAGTAATTAACACTAGAACTATACTACACTAGAACTAATATTACTAGAAGTCAACATTTTTTTTTAAAAGCCAGAAGTTCGGAATTTTTTCTTTCACAATTCCAGAAATTATAAAAGTATCTTCATTGGAAAGCTTCGAATGAAATTTTTCATTAAAGCATACATTGTAATAAGTATGGGACAACGTCTGAATAGATACAGTCTTGTCATTATTACAAAACAATATACATCAATAGCGTTTGTTATTCGGTAGTTCTAATGTTAAAGAGTGTCCAAATAGTAATATCTACTTCTTGTAAAATATAATAATTAACTTGGTTTTTTGGTATTCGATTTAAATAACTTCAACGCGATATTCGCGAGAAGTACAAATGATGATATGGGAAAAAGGTTGTTCCTATAAAAATAAAAATGAAAGAAAAATGGGAAAAGGTTGAGGAGGTTATGCAGCAGCTGGTCTGACAATAGTCAGCGTAAAACAGATACGAAACGAAAGCGAAACAAGGGATCGCGATGATTGAGGGCTGTGAGCGAATTTATGGAAGTTACGGGGCGTAAGATTAAGGGACCGGTCAGCCTTTACATTTCCGTTTTACTACCTTTTCCTAAGATTTGCATTACGTACAGAGACATTTTGTCTGTCTCCTTTACCCCCACCTTTTAGTAGTTCTTTTCCATTTACGTGTAGATGTGGCATGCCAGGAATCTTCGATTAAGGTTTTCCAGTGACCAGTTGCGTGTTTCTCGTCGCTGTCGGAATCAACGAAAACCTGTAAAGGTCTTGAGGAATCTTTATTGGGTTGTCAATTAAGATCGATTGCCGACGACCTTTGAGCTCTCAAGAAATGTGCACGCCTTATGGTTGTTTCGTTAGTCGGGGCCACGTTTAGTTTGTTTCGCCATCTCTCCGCATTTGCTGCAATTAATTAAGATTTGCTCGTCCGATTTCCGAGGTTTTTTTCTCTTTTTCCTGATACACCATTACATCCGCCTCTGCTATATCAAGCTAGCCTTTATCTTTCCCCTCTTTTGCATTGCTTTGGCTACCGATGTTTGCATTTACGAGGGTGTTCTAGCGAAACGTCAAACATACAACGAGCTACGAAATTATTCGGCGCTCCGAAATGAAGAATTCGACGATTGAAATATGTGCATCATATTACGTATCACAAACTGATTTCAATTCTACTATGGAAAAGATAACGTTTAGCGGCAATGTCTATTTAGGTGGAAAGATGTTCGTTCGTTGACCTTATTCAATGTGCGTTCGAATGCCGAAAAATGTGTACAGAGGGCCACAAAGGTATTCAAACGACCTTTAACACTAGAACTACCAAACCAGTCAAAATGACTGGTCTTTACTTACTTCTTTCGCAATTACTGAAGTTATCGAAATGGTTTCATTAGTAGTTTTCCGATGTACTTCTTTAATGAACCACATGTTACAATAAATATTTAATGAAGTTTGAATAGATGCAGTCTTATTATTATTACAAAGCAATGTATATCGTTGGATTTATTGTTCGGTAGTTCTAGTATTAAAAATGAATAACTGTTTTATAAAATTGGAACAACCACTTCGAATTTTTTAAGATGCTAGGATTAGTTTACTCTCTAATTTGTAAACAATCTTCTTTCAATTGCTATTGATTGCAATTGCGAAGAAAAATGTAAAGATCATGATTTATAGTTTTTTATCTATGCCTGCAATGAAAATGTAAAACATACTTCTCGTAAATTGAAGTAATCTATAGACATGTACAACGTTTCATCGAAGAAAGAAACTAACAAGGGAACATGTTCAAATGCGAAAATCCGATTTTGATGAAACTTATGGGAGCTTATAGCTTTATTATCTAAACAAAAAACTTTTGTTAAAATTTTCTTGCGCGACTACATTTCCCATTGAAAAATACAATTTAAAAAAAAATTCAAATTTTGTCGACCTCTGATTTCCGAAATATCTAAAAAATACCCCAACTTTGAGGGCTGTTTTCACCTCTTTAAAGTGGATGGTTGCCGATAAAAAAAAAACACGTGACAAATATTTTTCAAAGAACTATAAGCTCCCATAAGTTTCATCGAAATCGGATTTTCGCATCTGAATATGTTCCCGTGTAAGATGTAATCATTTTTTAATTTAAAGTTTGCAATTCATTTAAATCAGTGACTTATAATTTTTGTTATATTTAATCAATTATATTTCCACGCAACCCCGTTCCACTTCGATGAAAATTTGTGCATGTACATAATTAGAGTTATTAGAGTTATTGAAAATACATTTGAAATTTTCGTATCGGACAGAGACAACAAGTTTTAAAATCGTAACCATTACTTTCGTCTTCGCAATTCTGATTGATAGTTTTTTTCAAATTATTCACGCATCATTTAGAAAATTAATCCTAATAACAGCAAAAAAGACTCAAATCGTTTGGTTCATTTTTTAAAAAGTTATTTGTTTTTAATTAGTGTATAAATGTTTATCACGCCGACAGCATTTATTTTGTAGGTACACGTGAGTTATTCGTATGTCAAAAATTCCATCGAAATTGACTGACGCAGAAAACAAACGATAGGCATTGAAAGATATGAGAATGCGTAGATTTTAACCTGAGATTGATAAAAAATCATGAAAAATTACGATTTTCATAAATTTCAAATTTTTGTGCATCGTGGACATGTTAATCGATTTCGATACAATTTTCCGTATACACATAACTAACAATAATTTAAAACACGCACATTTAAAATTTTCATTACCGGTTCAAATGGAAATGTTTTAACAAGTGCCTGCTTTTTTTCTATTTGATTTCTACCAATTACAATTTTCTGAAAATCTTGTTTGTATATTACTTACACAAAAATGGTCTTTACACACTTCTATCTAGACTTCTTAGATCTAGCGGCTATATAGTTCTTTATCAGATGTTTATCTTAAGTCTAATAGGGTTTGCGAATACGTGACGGATTCTCTCGCGAGTCCTCGCTCCGGCCCTTCCGATTGTACGTAGATACATACCATATCGTTTTTTAACCGTTTACACTCTAAGCCATCCTGGACGTTACCTACTAGCTACTCGGCGCCACTTTGTCGCAGAAACGTGTATTTACGGACCCTTATATTATATAGTGTAGTTTTGGAATCAAATAAGGTATTATAATAATATTTGATTTCTATGAATTTGTAGATGTCGATGAACATATATTTGCAGAAAAGTCAACATTTTATTTCTTGCAATATTTTACTGTATGATAAAATTTTAAGCATTCCCCAATATGCATTGCAGGCTAATTAATGCACGTTTCATAATAATACGTCGTATGACATCTTCCACCTCGTGTTTTTCTGTTAGAACAAACAATACGGTCCAGTGTTTTTCTCCTATATTGGGAGTATGTAATTTATTGTTCAGTTTATTGTCGGCCGAAGAAATGGATGGACGTGTTCTCAGTTCCCGAAAGTCATCTCTCAACCGATTTATAAGATAGCAATTGTATTATATTTTGATTTGACTTCTCGTGCCATTTTAACGAGAAACTTCAGGGAAATATGCATTTCTCATAAAGTTGGACTGAAATAAGTTGATTCCCTGTAATCACTAATATACTTTAACATGTTCGTCGCCTAGCGTGATTCGGCTAAAAGTTTTTCGTGGGACCCACATCCGACCATTGGAGCGGCTGAACGTAAACAGACCGATAAGTAGGAATTTATTGCTTAGCAATGATGTAACTCGAGTAGACTCATGCTTTGTCGGTGATCTAATGTTACCGAGCTTTCGATCCAGTGTAAAGAAAAAATTATTTAGTTCCGAATTGGGTAGAGGATTGCTAAGGGTTTCACGGCAGTTATCCCAGATCTTTCATTTAGTCGAGAAGCATATTTGTCAGACACACATCAGTAATTTTTTCACCCTCAAAATGTTCAGTGGATAGCGTGAAAATATAATTGAAAGTAAATGTTGCATATCCTATATTTATATTTCAGTTCATTTCACAATCCTATTTAACACGTTGAATGCCGAGTGAATTTTATGTACTTCAGACAAGTTTAATTTCTTTTATTTACAAAAGTGATCAGTGTTGTTATAGAAAATTGCTAGTTATTGTATAGTGAAGCTCCCACCTAATACTGGAATCTGGTCAACTTCCATGATAATAAATCGATGTTGAATGCAATTAATCTAATAATAATCATTCTTAAGCGACGCAATGGCGCCGCTCGAAAAGGAGAACGTCACCCATATTTGGGAACGTGTTAATGTTCTCTCAGAGGGGACATCCAAGTGATATGTTAGAATTACGATGTCCCCTCACAGGGCACAACGGAGCCCAAAAGGTTAAAATAAAGATATTAGTTTACATTGAAAATGTATTCAAAGTATTTTATTTAATAACCCTAATTTCTAATAAAATCAATGGATTTTTCGCCGTGCTGTTGAAAATGTTGAGGTGGAGAGAGAAAAGGAAGGGAGTGTTTTGTTCTGGGCCTATTAGAAGACTCGTTAGTATGAGTACTTGCCATACCTTGCCTTAGACGCTGGGATATCGAAATGCGATCGAGGACAGTATATGAATCGAAGGCGGATCAGATACTGGCAGGAAAAAGGTTCGTCCTATTGTCCCTGTGTTGGTGAGCGTAGGGTGTAGAGCGCCGCCACAGTTTTGATTGCTTGAGGGAGGTTAAGTCATCCGGTTCAGTTAAAGGGTTCTTAGGAATATGGATTATTCTATAGAGACGCCCTATTTTTTTAATTGTTTGTTAAATATTTAATATTAAATAATTGGTATGTATTTAATTTAATTGTTTGTTAAACATGGAAAAGATATTTCAGAATAATTCTAAAAAAATATAAAAAATAGTTATATACAAATGTCATAATTAAACTCAAAACCTGTCGGAAAAAAACTTGTTTCTTTTGAAGTACAACGGAAATATGATATTATAATTGGAAAGATGTATGTTGGATGTCATCTTCAAGACACAGAAGCATTATTTTCTAAAATATCTTCGTAGAATCCTTACAAGAATACATTATTACAGCACTCAAGTGGGTATTTATGTTAAGTGCCATTGGGTCTACAAATGTTCGGTTGGGATTCTTCTTTTGACTCCCACTCTAGACCTTTCGTTCAAATAGTAAAGACATAGGTACATTATTAACCCTTTTAATGCCGAGCAAAAGTATTGTAGCTATACGAAGAATGCCGGGATAATTTACCGAATTTGTTAAGGTTTGGGAAAAAGCCGATAAAAACCAAACTAAGAATGATATTTACAAAATTCAAAAAGCAGTATATTACGAAATAAAGAAAGAATAAAGTAATGCGAATTGCATTTCGACATTTGTTGAAAACCATACGAATAACTGTTGAGGCGTCCGTCCCGCAGTTCGGGGAGTCGGTCGCTCAAGTACAATGCTTTGTAAGAGCACGTACTAGCTCCAGCGCAAATTAATGGGAAGGAGCTTTATGTTGTTGAAATGAGACCCGACCAACTTGTACTTTTGGGTGGAAGTTTATTTCTGCGTATTCGAGTATGTACAAGCGTCAGCGTGAGCCGACCGATCGGATCTGATGTGTGTCGATACAGGAGCTGTTTATATACAAATTTGGTGACCAAGTGTCGGCCAATGATGTTTCGCTATTTTCGCCCTTTGTTTGGCGCGTCGGGGGTAGTGGGAGCGCGGGTTTTCCCGGCCGGCGGTGACGTAGGCCGGCCGGGTGTCGGCAGGTAAAAATTGTCAGTGTACTTGCACCGTTTGAAGCTACGTTAAAATATGCTATGTTAAAATCTGCTACTCGAGCTTCAACAATAACATAATACAAAACATTATGAAAAACATAGAAATGAGTTTTTCCTCTGCAAACAATATTTGAACATAAAAATAATCATCGTTTGATTACAGCTTTATGTAGATCACGTAGTATGATGTATAAATATTACATTTACGTAATTCGCATTGCCAAAATTTAGGGATTCGGTTCTTTGAGGATCTGGCCACGGAGTGGGGCAGTCAAAATGATTGCTGCTAAGCGGAGTGTGTCGAATCCCAGAACCTTCATAGAGCGAACCGTATTTTCTATCAAGTTGAACTTCAAAAACAATTTTTTAAATTCTATTGCAATAAAATTAGACCATTTATAACGTTTTATAAATTTATTTTGAGATAGAGTTTGCTCGCAATGCGAATAGTAATGCGCCATCGGATACGCAACGATATATCGTTGTTCGGCACTAAAAGGGTTAAAAAAAAAGAAATTTAAAAAATAGTCGTACAAAATGCTCTCACAGTTTAAGATCGCATAATTTTCTTTATATTAAATAAAATAAATTGAGATTTGTTAGAAAAATTGGTTTACAAACTAACGCGTAAACAAACTTTTGAAAGCATTTCTATTGGTCGATATTGTGAAGGAAAGTCAATCTATTTAACTTTTTTGTCTGCGCTTATAACGAAACTTTAATCAATACCATATTTTTACTATTTTTACCACAACTTTGAATATATATAACTATGGGTTGTATTTTTGAAAATACATTCAGATATATAAAGATACATGTAAAAATATGGAATAGAAATGTTTATCTGTAGTACTTATAATTTAATTACCTATTTATTTTTATTTCAATTTGTATTATCTTATGCTATAAGCAGCTTTTCTATAATAATAGTTGTTTGGCTTCACGATAGTCGGGTAGAATTAATTTTCAAGGGAAAATGAACGTTCAATATCAGAAGATATAATTTCAACACATTTAAATTTACTGCGGCAGCATTGATTAATTTCTGTTGGCTTGTCAACTACTTTGCCTTTAGAATTTCTGGCTATTTGTTACATGGTTTTGAATTTAGGATTTCTCTCTATACCTGCATTTCATTTCAAAATAATTACTTCTCCGAAATGTCGGAGATTTCCAAATCAGGCATAATACTTGAGTTTGTGTCGATGCTATTTCATGATTGCGTAGAATTAGTTAATAACGGTCGACAGGAACTCTATTTCATTCGCAACTGTTGTTAAAGTTTCAGTACAAGTCTTCATAAATGCTAAATGTTTGGTAAACACGTTTCACTGGTACCGCATTCTATAATTTCATTCTGACACTTGATAGTGTTAAACAATTTGGGGTATAACATATATCGTTATACATTTATTATATTATATTAATTATATACATTTTTAAATACGCATATATCGGACACATAAAAGCAAAAGATAATTACAATATTAATGCGAATGTATAATGTGCGTCATCGGAAACAAACGCAATAACAATGTAGGTATTATGAAGTTAAAATAATTGTATGTACAATATGAATGTTCTATTTTTCCTAATCATTAGATAATTCTTTATATGTATGTACGAGTTGCTCACGACACGTCTCTAACATTCCAATACAAATTCAAATATCATTTCCTTACCAATGCCTTTGTTAAAACTTCTAAGCAATGACTTAATACACGGTCAACTGCAATCTCAATTGATGCTACGCTATTTAAACAGCTTGTTAAAATCTGATTTATTTTTTAGATGCAAAATCTCTTACGTCTACTTATTGGTTCGTTGAACATTAAACAAGAATTACAAATGAAATTACTTTACTTGATAATTTCTGTAAAAAAGGAAATCTGCTTTTCCAATTAAGAGATTCGAGGACCATTTTAATGGTTCATCAAGGACAGAAATCCGGGGTCCCTCAGAAATTTAGTAGCTCCTTAGCAGAATCTTGTTAGCAGAAGCGATTCGGTTTTACGAATCAAAGAGTCGCGTAACGTTTCAATCAGAATTATCTGTGTCATCGTAGTTACATTATATGACCTTACGAAAAAATATAATGTTCTGCTCTACAAAATTATTGTTTTTGTTATTCGTTTTTAAAAATAGGAAGGTCACCTTAATATTTTAAACCGAAAGTACTCTTTTCTTTTTAAACATCCACAATATGGACAATCCCTTTTATTAGGAATTCAATCGCTATAATTATTCAAGGTCACTGAAGATCACAAACAAAGGAACAGTATAAGATTTAAAATATGTGAGCAGAATGCCTGGATTGTATGACAAACTGTATCTTTAACTGTTGTTGGCGCATTCATGTACACGCTATCTTTATCATACCTCAGAGAAAATACAAAGCAACTTGTAGATATTAATGAAAGTCTACCTAGCAGGTGTCTTTTGCTCATAATACCATTTTTCGTACTATATGTATTTGTATCAACTATATATATATTTATTTAATTTTGAAAACACATTTTTGCAAGTACAAATGTCTCGCCTTAATAAAACAAAAATTTACACTTATTGTTTTGGGAATTGATGCTTGTTGATGCTTGTTGATGTTTGTCGATTTACTCCACCTCTAGTTTCTTTTTCTTCTTCATTTGCTGCTTTCATAGCGCTTGAAACTTATTATCGTCAATTGAACAAGTAAATGTAATACAAATTATGCCGTGTTTGACGTAATTTTAATCAGAAAAATGTCATGAATGTGTCGATAAAAATTTCTTGAAAAAATAATGAACACTAGGTTTATGGATGTTGATTACATACCTATTTTTACTGAAGTGAGCCAATTTGACTCGTAGAAGAAAATTGAAGTTTTTAGCTACGAAAATGGTTCCAAATTAATTTAAATGATGGATTTATTATTAAAAAATTCATTGAAAACAGTTTTTACATATAAACTCTGTTTTTGAAATACATTTTCTGTAAAAATTTCGATTACATCTAGCAGTAGTCGGTAGTATGAATTTTTGTCAATGGAATGGATACGGTCTCGACATCTTGTCTATATTTACTTCTTAGCTCTTCAGTCAACTGGAAAATAAAATCTTATCTTAAAATATTTGCACGAGTGGTAAGCTATAAATTTCATGCATTATTCGATTAACTGTTAAATCATTTTATTAATCAAATTTGCTCACAGCCGTATAAATCGGAATACCACATTCAATAATGCGAAATGAAGGGGTCTGCAGGAGAGAGGAATCAATATTTACATATATTTCATTACGTAACTAAAAACTGACATATGGTTTTTAAAAATAATTAAGTTATATATATATGTGTGTAATAAAATTTTTAATGAGTCAAATTGTCTCAATCCTTAAATCTAGTATTGAAAACAGAAAAGTTTTGCTATTGTGTTGATATTTTCTCAACGATACCCCCGACCCGTATCACATGACTACGTCTTTGCCAAGTCAAACTTCTGTATCCCACGAGGAGTAAAACCTGCAGTAGTGGGGATTTGTATATTGCACTTGTTGGGAATAAATTTATAGCTGTTGTTACGACAATACTATACTGCGCATTCGGTTCTTCTAAGATAAATAATTTAAAAAAAAAATATATTAAGAGAATTCAGACTTTTTAGTGTTTCGTTATACATGACAGCAATATGATGATACAAAAACAAATATAATTTGTCATTTAAAAGTAACTTAAAAAATGAAGATTTGTAGGGTTGAAACGTTAGTTGTACAATTTCTAATTAGCATAAAAGCTCTCTAATAAACCTTTTAACTTCCTTGCACTTTTTCGGTACACGTTCACAAGGTGTGCGTACGTTTTCAAATGGAAATGCCCGAGATTACAATCCCGCATTATAAATACATAGTCTAATCTTTTAATACACCCTTGACCCTTTTTAAACGATGGATGCGAACTGTGTAAGAAAGTCGTGAAATAATAAATTATGGTATTTGTGTTAAGCTACGGCAAACATATAAAGAAAAACGCAATTTAAAATACAGCATCGTATGCTGTGTCATCGGTATTAGGGCAAATCAGATAAAAAATATTTATGCGAGAATTGATGTTTTATTCTCCAAAAATGAAATAAAATTAAACTATGTGAAAAAACCATTCTGTACATAAAGGAGTTCAGGGTGTGTAAGTAAAATGAGTAAATAAATAACGTAAAAATAGACAAACGTTGAAAATGAATTTCTGAATATGGTAAAATATAGACAAAAAATTCCTGTCATTGGGCATTTAATAGAGTGATGCTAAACGATTAGATTTGACTAATCAGTTGTGAAACAATAGGTATTAAGATTCATCCGTCTGGAATGTAACACAAGGAACAGGAACACGCAAACGTGTCCAGCGGAACCCCTTTCCATTTGACGCGCGTTGCTTTAATTAAATTCCCGTCGATCTTGCGCGTTTCTCGTGCGGCCAAGTCGGAATTCTCATTCTCTATGCGCGCGAAAAAAAAAGAGAATAGAATGAACGGTCGAAAGAGACGAGAAGGAAAAGCCACGGAAGCGAAGAATGACGTCTGAGACCCGTCGAAGACGTGGATTCTGCTGAATACAGATAAGGAAAAAGAATAAATTGAATCATAATTCAACTGGTCTCGAATAATAGAGTCTGCATCATTCGATAATAGAACAGAATATTTCCTAGTAATAGACTCACGAAATCCACAATGGTCTATAAATTATTCATATACTTTTTTCGTTAGCCTTGGAACACATCTAAAGTAACATTTACGGAAATGTTGCAATGAAATATCCTTATTAATCCTTTGCACTCGAAGCAATTCCATTCCAAAATCGAAACCATATTTTAAATATAATAGCTCAGTTGTACGTAGTTGATTTACTTTCGTACGTATGAAATTAATTACTCTTACTCGCACTTAGACCATTAATCTTTTTATCGATTTCTTAACTGTAACCCCAACGATGTAAAAGTAGTTTAAATAATAGTGTGATAATTTTTAGTGGTCACTTGGAGGCGCCATTCGAGTGCAAAGGGTTAAGTCTAATTAACTTAATTCTAACTTATGAAACTGCGCTTCCATGTTCAATTGCTATAACAACGATTGCGGAAAATTATATATAGATAAAGTGATCTTAACAATGAATGATAATTGAAAAATTCTTTTTAATTTCAATGTAGAATATTACATATGTTGCCTCGTCCCTTTTTTATTCATTCATATTATTACTAAACTCGTACTATAGATTTGCAGCGAGAATAAATGTAATAATTCCGTAGTATAACCTAATAATGTAGACGTGATTATCACGACGATAATCAATAATCTACTCATTACTTACGTTAATTATGATAACTTCTTCTATTGAAAACTATTAACATAACATATTAATATACTACTAATAACATTTCCGATGATTAAATAATGTTGTATTGATTTATAGGAAGTTTGTTTTTAAATAGAAAATATACTATTTTTAATTTTAGTGGCTTTTTGATTTAATTATGAGGTATCATCTATCACAATTGTGTGTCGAAGACTGTATCTGTCAAATGATCACTACGATCACGTTTACAGATATCAATTCGAACATCACATTTTTTATGACACTTTGGTATATTTGCTGGTTTGTTGACATAAACTCTGTTTGCCAAATAGCCCCAAAGAAAAACGTCCATTGGGATCAAATCACAGAAACGAGATGGCCAATTCGCATCACCATTCCTTGAAATTAGTCGACCATTGTCTTTCGATCGCAATAAAGTGTTGTTTTCATGCGTTATGGTAGGTATTTTCTATTGAGGGCGGATTTGCAAAATAAATTTTAGTAAGTTTGACACACTCTTCGATCGTGTACGACTTCATTGTTAAAATTGTCTACCGCTGTAGAGTAGAAATAAAAGAAAGTGACAAGAAAGAAACATGGCGTTCAGCAGATATTCTCATTCAACATCCTAAAGATACTTTTGAATAACCCTATATAATATGTTTACATGGTTTTCGATTTTGATACACTTATTATAATAAATTTAGAGCACAGAAATTTTATGTTTACTTTTTAACTTGAGTATGACTATTTGTATGAATGCATGCCAATAAAGAGACGTACACGTAGAAAAACTAAAATGGGTATAGTTTCATTGTCTTAGTTCATATTATCCATAGAGTAAGAATAAAATAATATTGTATTACGTGAAATTGCAGGTTTTCATCTTTTAAGTTTCAAAAATCGTTATAAACAAGAAATATATAAGATTTTATAATCTATTAGCAAGTAAAAATACCCACTATTGTTTCAAACTTATTTACAGCAATTTGAATTCTCATAACTATCCTCAAATCGGTCATAATTACAGAAAGTTTGAGCTGTAAATCACAAGAATTTATATTCGTATATGATTTAAAATTAACATTTCGTACTTCTAAATTACTGTACTCAAATACGAATCGTCATCAATAAATAGCTTGGTAAATGATTTTTATAAAATTGTAAATAATCCTTAATTATAAAATTCTGTTGTTACTTTTGGTAATGGAACGTGATAACTATCACATTTTGAAGCACTGCACATGATTTCCTTGATCCCTGGTTCTTGATTATGTGTGCATCAGTGCATACATAAGCTATGAATAAATCTCAGGTAATTAGATAACAATATTTTGTACGAATGTTGTATTTCTAGTAATCAAATTGGAAATGCTAACTAATCGATCTCGCATAATGGACTTCAGCGTTAAATTAACACAGACGCACGAAAGTATAACTACTTAGGTCAAAAGTGATGGTGAAAATATTCGAAATTTGATTTTTAATTGATTTACGAATATTATCTCATATGCAAATTTAAATTTTACCATCACTAACCGTACTCGATTTAAATCTCACCCTATGTTATCCGTCATTTCCATATTTGCGAGAGAAAACCATAGCGATAAAGGTGAAACTTCTACTAGTGGCTTTTATATTCGTGTTTCCTAATTAAGTGACTCGTGTAGATAATCTCCTCCGAACGTACGTCAACGCCGGCAATAATTACGTTTAATAGTGGTGCCATATATTTTATTTACACAACTCATGTTTTTGTTACTGCATCTAAGCGAAAACAAAATAACAATATGATTTCGTATTTAAAACTAAAGAATTACACATGTATTTAACACTAAAACTACTAAACTAGTCATTTTGACTGGTCCCTAGCTTTTTCTTTCGGAATTATAGAAATTATAAAAATGTTTTCATCAGAAATTTTCGGACGTACTTCTTTAATGAAGTACACGTTATAATAAGAATTGTACGCAGTTTTAATAGATGCAGTCTTGTCATTATTACAAAGCAATGTATATTGTTTGGTAGTTGGAGTTTTAAAACGTATTGTTACGAATCCAGGTTGAAACTATGTATATTCGTTTGGATATCCACACAATACATTTAATGATTTGAGTATAGCGTCGTTTTTGTAACGACGTTTTAACAAGAATAGAGCAAGGTAAGTTATAGGCTTTGATATGTGTGGACGTGATACAGATTTTCTCCTCTTCGAATAAAGACTATACTTATACTGATAGTGTTTTGATCATTCTTGGCCCAATCAACTATGTACACAATACACAGCGTTAATGTGTATTTAAATTAATATTTTCATGTCTTTATTTATTTCATTCTTTTACGTATCAAGCATAAAGCACAGTTAGTCGGATATAATGACATTATGGTTGGCGATTGGATACCAAGATAATTAATTTTAAATTTATTTTTCATCCATTAACTACTATATTGAGAAACATCGGTACGTAAAGTTGTTTAAATAGTTACTAGGAAGAATTATTATGCGAAAGAATTATGAATTAAATTGTGAAATCGCACGTTAGTTAACACGTTAAGCGCCCCGTCAGTCACTGATGACTGACGCTGTCTGGACAGAAAGTTCAACGTTTAATTAAATAAAGTTCAGCTAAACTTTGCATCTAGATGGTGACAATCGCCGGCGACTAACAGTGTAAAATATAATATATCGCTAAAAACATTACATTCTATTTGTCTGCGTGACCATCGAAGGTCACTTTATTAGTTTTGTAACAGAAGTGTCCGTCTCGCACATTTGGCGAACAAATGCTCCGAGAACGGGACTTTGCAAATTACAACCGGGGACGTAAAAATCCTCGCCTCGGGGATTAGGACTCGGAAAGTGTTTTATTATTAAGTGCATTTCCAGGGTTACCTCCGAAATTGCGTTCTCCTCGCCCGCTTCAAGAAACTCTTTGTCATGCGTTACCGGACAGGCCTTACCTGCGCTGCGCGGCCTGTCCCTTGTTTTCCGTCAACGCGGCTTGCCGAAAGTTACGTCTCTCTCTTTCACCATCAATTTCACCGTTTTCTTTGACCAGCGTGGGCGGCGACTGCCCTTCAAAATTGTCACGGCCTTCCGGAAAATATCTGGTGTTCATTGGTCACTTCCAGTCACACCCATTTGACGACTGATCTTAAATACTGGTGTTCGGCAAGCGTGCGCCAGATTAGCTAGATTAACAAACGTTACCGAAGTCATACACTTCTCTAACGGCACTGAATTACGGTTCAGATTTTACGGTTGTTTCAGACCAGAATACTCTTGTAATATTCAAATCGCGCTAAGTCTCACCTATATTATGCAGTCCACTAAATTCACATATTTAAATAAAGTTTGGCTCCACTCGTTTTCTACAAAGTTAATCCTGGTGATCAGATCCATTTCACAAGTAACCCATCCCGAACAAGTCTCGCATCACCATTCTGCGCCACCATACTACATCATTTCGCCACGGTGTAAAGGTGTATTTATTTATTTATTAAACATATTTTAGACTTATTTTCAATATTGACATAGATTTTCAGATAGCAGGTGAATTATTTCACGCGAAATCAGTCACTTTTCGGAGTATTGTTCTGGATTTCGTTCAAATTCGGTTATGAAATTCTCAAAATCTTAACGCTAGAACCACCACACCTAGTCATTTTGACTGGTCCCCAATTTTTTTCCCCGATTATTAAAAATATAAAAATGTTTTCATCAGAAATTTTCGAATTTACTTCTGTAATAACGTACATATTACAATAAGAATTATATGAAGTTTCAATAAATGCAGTCTCGTTATTATTACAAAGCAATATTACAAAGCAATGCAATCTCGTTATTATTACAAAGCAATGTATATTCCCAATATTATAGTCAAGCTGGTATTCCCCTCGTTCTACTCGGCTTGTCCAATGTCGCCAGACCAGGAAAATTGAAGGGAATACAGTCCCCCCCCCCCTCTCTCTCTCTCTCTCTGCCATTACCGGGTTAGTTATTAGGTAAATCGGAAAGTTCCGTCCGTTTTTTTACAAAAAGTAAAGTTTTATTCATGAAAGAAAATGAAAAAGTACGTTAATCAAAATATTGTTCATCGTTAGTGATGACTTTTTCCCATCTTTCGGGCAGCAAGCGAATTCCGCGTCGAAAGAATTATTCATCTTTGGAGGTTATCCAGGCGGAGGTCCATTTTTCGAGATCTTCGTACGAATTAAATCGTTCTTCAGCAAGTGCGTGTGCCATTGACCGAAACAAGTGGTAGTCAGATGGAGCACAGTCTGGTCAGTAAGCCGCATTTGGTAGCACTTCCCAGCGAAGTGCTTCTATCGTTTCCTTGACAATTTTTGAGGCGTGAGGCCGAGCATTGTCATGCAGCAAAATCACCTTACGCTGTCTCGTTTCATATTGTGGTCGTTTTTCGTGCAATGCTCGATTCAAACGGATAATTTGTTGTCGGTAGAGATCTCCTGTGACTGTTTGACCAGTTTTTAGCAGTTCATAGTATACCACACCTTCCTGATCCCACCAAATGCAGAGTAAAGCCTTTTTTCCGTGGATATTCCGCTTTGGCGTCGATGTTGAGGGTTGGCCAGGATCACAAATGTTTTTTCGACCTTTAGGATTGTCAAAATAAATCCATTTTTCATCCCCAGTGATGAGACGATGGAGAAACCCCTTTCTTTGTTGCCTAGCAAGCAAAATTTCGCAGATGGTCTTCCGCCTTTCAATGTCTCTTGGCTTGAGTTCATATGGGACCCACTTTCCTTCCTTGTAGACCTTCCCTAAGGCTTTTAAACGGTCGGAAATGGCAGATTGAGCCCAATTTAACGCTGCTGCAATTTGTTTTTGCGTTTGACATGGATCTTCATCCACCAACGTCTGTAATTCTTCGTCTTCGAATACTCGTGGCCGTCCAGAACGCTCTTTGTCCTCCAAAGAAAAATCACCATTTTTAAAACGTCGAAACCACTCTCTACATGTTTTATCGGAAACAGCATTATCGCCATAAACGTCTACAATCATTCGATGAGCTTCAGCTGCCGTTTTCCTCCAATTGAAACAAAAGACTAACACTTCGCGCAAATGACGCTTATTCGGCTGAAATTCCGACATCTTCAATGTAGAAAAAAACGAAGTTATTGATGCAAGCGTAAATTGTTGTGTACTGAGTTTTATTAACAGATGTTCAAACTAAAAAGTTAGCCTTACTTTAGAGGTTATAGTTACCCACAGTTCGAGCTACGGCTACTCGACGCTAGATGGACAGAACTTTCCGATTGACCTAATACAACGCAGACGCGAACGCAATGTGAATTGGATGCGCGCAACACGTCACATGACCGGTTCGTCAAGGACTCGTGAGGATATTCGGTGGAATGGGGGATAGGATCATAAAAAAGGGTAAGGTAGATTGGGAGATAAGTTTTAATCTGGCAATACTGTTCGGGAGCGCCAATACCACATATCTAACTTTTATCATGGATTATATTGGAGAGCTGTAATGTGTCACTATAGACACAGAAAACAATATCAACACATTGTGGACCGGCAATTCTACGCAGAAACTATTTCAAGTCACCGGCTATTATTTCCGTAATAACACCGTAATTGAGTGTGGAAGTGAAGATGTCTAAATAAATTCCAATAAACTTTATAACATAATATGTACATAATGGATTGAAATAAAACGTTGGGCGTATCTTATATACAGGGTGGAAATTATAAAGCGTTACAGTCGAAAATCTCCGAAAATATTGATTATATGCAAAAATGTTTCAGACGAAAGTTGTTCAATACCGAGGGGGACATCATGTGGTGGAACTTTTATATTTCCTGGTGGACACTCCAAGGTGAGGTGAAGTGTCAATTTTCTTTTTTTAAATGGAATAACACGTTTTTTTATCCACCATCAAATAGTGCGTTTTAAGAGGAATTCAACGACCTATGACCCAAGGTCATTCAAGACTTGCAGGGAAATGGAGAAAAGGTGTGATCGTTTTATTTGTACTTTAGTATATGTTCAAAATGATTACCTCTTACTTCAATGCACTTAACAATTTTTCTTCTTAATGATTCTCTACACTTTGCTGAACATATTCAACATTTATTCATAGCACAAGCTTCGCATATACCGACTTTCATGTTTTCACGCGTCGTAGGCTTAGTATAGAATGGTAATGAAAGTAAACTAACTATCTTGTAGAAGAGCACAGCAATACGTAAATACGTTTATTTTCATTTCATTGATAATAATTTTGATGTTGTCCTGAGTAATGCTGACATTGACACATGTTATGTTTTGGTGTGAATGTTCGAAGGCACGAACGAAAGTACAGATAAAACGATCACACCTTTTCTCCATTTCCCTGCAAGTCTTGAATGACTTTGAGTCATAGGTCGTTAAATTCGTCTTAAAACGCACTATTTGATGGTGGATAAAAAAACGTATCATTCCATTTAAATACAAAAAGTTGACCTTCACCTCACCTTGGAGTATCCACCAGGAAAAATAAAAGTTCCACCACATGATGTCCTCTTCGGTATTGAACAACTTTCGTCTGAAATATTTTTGCGTATAATCAATATTTTCGGAGATATTCGACTGTAACGCTTTATAATTTTCACCCTGTATAAATTTTATTATTTTTTCGTGTATAATAAACTGTATAGCCAGTCATCTACGTACAATAGTACAGAACAGTTTTGACAAATATATCTTATTTTTCTGAGCTTTCCTTTTGAAGAGCAAACACGAGTTAACTTGTAATAGGTCATCAACGCTTGGGCATAACAGCATACTTGTAACCGGTCAACAATGTGTTAATCTAATCTAATCACAGGAAACAGATTCACCTTTTTACGTTGGGAATAACTACAAATTATTTTCAGTTAAAAATAATTAACCGTAATCTATAAATTATTTATAAGTGGTATTTATAAATTTCTTATCGTTCGTTGTAATATTACGTGGACGCTCGCGTAACAATATGGACACACATTTATCCGTTCGTATAATTTAATCGTTCTGATACCCTCTTCATTCAAATGTTTATTACTATACACAATTCGTAACGACAATGTAAGCCACAAATTAATTCCATTTATGACATATATTTGTATGAAAACGTAATAAATTATATCAGCATTGTAGCAAATAATAAACAGATAACACATTGTAATTGTACAGTATTGTAATAACCACAAAGAATCAATAAGAACAATTATATAAATTTCAGTTTCTTTATAGTAAATATGTTGAAGAAAACAAACAAAGGCTAATATAAGTCTTAGAATTACACGACAAACCTGAATTAAAAAAAAATCCAAAAAGTGTCCGATTTCCCGTGGAATGATTGAAGTATGAAAATAATTTAGCAGAAAGAGAGAATGTCACCAAAAAATTTTGATCAATCCATATTGAAGAGTACTTGTCTGATTCGAAAATTTGATTTCTTCCCTTAATAATTTGTCATAAAAGAATAAATACAATTCTTTAATGTAATAAGAATAAATAAGAAATATACCATGTTTTCGAATTAATAACTCGGCACAGTTGATCACACTTTCCTTTTTTTCTTATAGCATAAACTATAAATCTTATTGTTTATAAAAATATTTATAAACGTTGTAAGCTTATTAATCGTCACTTTAAAACTACTCATAGATATGACTGTGTGTTATTATTTACTGGATAAATTATCAAGTACTTCATATATATTAGGTTTTCCGGAAAGTTTGTACCAATTAATTTTTATTTTTAATAAATATATACCCAAACGAATTCATAAATAATTGATTCCCAATGAGTCAATCTTATCTTAGAAGGATCAGTTTACCAGTTAATATAAGAAGATCAAGGTTTCTTTATCTTTCATCCGTATCTATAACGACAATTCCAGAAAATCCTTCCATAAATTAAGTAATTTATATAAATTTACAAGGTTTCATTGGAATCAGTTGACACATTACAAAAATTATAGGTATTGTAAAATGTAAAAATCTTTAAATTTAGAGTTTGCCATTTTCTAGAAGTTTTAGACAATAGATCTATAATAGACCTATAAAAAGGCACATTTGACATTTTCATAAAAGACACAGATAAGTAACTTAACGATCGTGATCTTTACCGACGTTTTCGCAATTACAACGACCTCTCAAAAAGATCTTAAACAATCCCAATGTGTTTAATCCAATTTATAAAAAGTTATTAATTCTTAGGAAATGTATGAATGCATTTTACACTGATTATATATACAAATATGTAGTGTAATACTGATGCATCTACAAAATAAACATGAGCATTAACACTAGAACTACCACGTAATAACCGGACTGATGTATATTGTCTGGTAATAATGATGGTAATCTGGTAATAATTGCATCTATTTAGACCTTGTTCCATTTTTATCACAATGTCTGCTTCAGTGATGAAATTCATTCGAAACTTTCCAATGAACATACTTTTATAATTTCTGGAATTGCGAACCAGTCATTTTGAATGGTCCGATAGTTCTAGTGTTAATTAAAACGTAACGTTGAAATCAAACTAAAAGAAAGTCGGCAGACGTGATTCAGCATGGCACTTTGATGTAGATGGACTTCTTTATAGTACAGAAAGTCGAACGTGCGCGATCAAATATGCGACACCACCGGAATAATAAGAGAATGCGACGTAGTTGTAAGAAGGGTTAGAATCTAGTCGACGTGACTTCGATCGTTGCGTTGACTTGAAAACATCAAGAAAACTTCGAAAGGAAAGCAATAGTCACGAGTAGGAAGTTCTGAATATCCACTAACAATCTATGGAATCAGAGGAAGAGAGAAGCCCAAGCGTGCGGCTGACGTTCAGTTCGGTTTCCAACATTCCGTATCAACCCTTCGAGTGTCGTCGCTTCTCTGCATTTTTATGTTTTATTTCAGAAGGATTCTAATTTATAGTTACGTTCTGGATTGATTCACCTTTTTTTCCCATAGCGTAATCCTTTCTCGCCCAATATCTGACCAGTCTATTCTATCGTTGACCTAGTAACTCCCGGTTCCTTCTTGGTCCCTTGTTCACGGTAGATACTATATAGACACCCAAAACTGTGACGGAGATGCGACTTTCGGAAGATAGAAACTTCCATCAGGTACGGTCGGATATTGCAATATTTGAGCACATCTCCGACCTAGGCCAGTTCTCCTTCCTCCTCGGTTACTTCGTTGACAAGTACACTGATTGTTTCCGAAAGTAACCCTGTGAAACGGTGGTGGAAACTAAGGTGGATCGTTAAACCTCTTTACCGGTTTAAAAATTACAATTATGAACGATATATTTTTGTAGTTGTATCGACATTGCTAATTTTTTAACAAGTTAACTATAGCGACCTCTTTTCAAAGCGTGCACCTATGTGTGTCCCAAAAATCAAGAATTCTAGACAGAGCATACGGAGATACATGAATCCATCTGAAATGATTTATACTTTTTATTTGTTCGTTTTAATTCGTCTTGACCTCCAAATATTCTCGACATATTGAAATTTACGAATACATTTTAGTTTTCGTTAAAATTACAATTTAAATAGCTAATGCTAACTAAATTTTACGCATCAATCACGACACAAAATACTGCCAACTCTCCATGACGAGTATACTGGTCAAACACAGTTATTAGGTCAATCGGAAAGTTCTGTCCATCTAGCGTCGAGTAGCCGTAGCTCGAACTGTGGGTAACTATAACCTCTAAAGTAAGGCTAACTTTTTAGTTTGAACATCTGTTAATAAAACTCAGTACACAACAATTTACGCTTGCATCAATAACTTCGTTTTTTTCTACATTGAAGATGTCGGAATTTCAGCCGAATAAGCGTCATTTGCGCGAAGTGTTAGTCTTTTGTTTCAATTGGAGGAAAACGGCAGCTGAAGCTCATCGAATGATTGTAGACGTTTATGGCGATAATGCTGTTTCCGATAAAACATGTAGAGAGTGGTTTCGACGTTTTAAAAATGGTGATTTTTCTTTGGAGGACAAAGAGCGTTCTGGACGGCCACGAGTATTCGAAGACGAAGAATTACAGACGTTGGTGGATGAAGATCCATGTCAAACGCAAAAACAAATTGCAGCAGCGTTAAATTGGGCTCAATCTGCCATTTCCGACCGTTTAAAAGCCTTAGGGAAGGTCTACAAGGAAGGAAAGTGGGTCCCATATGAACTCAAGCCAAGAGACATTGAAAGGCGGAAGACCATCTGCGAAATTTTGCTTGCTAGGCAACAAAGAAAGGGGTTTCTCCATCGTCTCATCACTGGGGATGAAAAATGGATTTATTTTGACAATCCTAAACGTCGAAAAAACATTTGTGATCCTGGCCAACCCTCAACATCGACGCCAAAACGGAATATCCACGGAAAAAAGGCTTTACTCTGCATTTGGTGGGATCAGGAAGGTGTGGTATACTATGAACTGCTAAAAACTGGTCAAACAGTCACAGGAGATCTCTTCCGACAACAAATTATCCGTTTGAGTCGAGCATTGCACGAAAAATGACCACAATATGCAACGAGACAGCGTAAGGTGATTTTGCATGACAATGCTCGGCCTCTCGTCTCAAAAATTATCAAGGAAACGATAGAAGCACTGCGCTGGGAAGTGCTACCACATGCGGCTTATTCACCAGACTGTGCCCCATCTGACTACCACTTGTTTCGGTCAATGGCACACGCACTTGCTGAAGAACGATTTAATTCGTACGAAGATCTCGAAAAATGGATCTCCGCCTGGATAACCTCCAAAGATGAATAATTCTTTCGACGCGGAATTCGCTTGCTGCCCGAAAGATGGGAAAAAGTCATCACTAACGATGGACAATATTTTGATTAACGTACTTTTTCATTTTCTTTCATGAATAAAGCTTTACTTTTTGTAAAAACACGGACGGAACTTTCCAATTTACCTAATAGATACTGTGTTACATCAGCAATTATCGTTTATATCGTGTACATGTAGGCTCGAAAGATTCTCTATAGAATTAAGGTCAGGAAACGTAGCTGGCCAGGTCATAGTGTAAGTTGTTTTTTACCGTGCATAAATTTTCAGTATTTAAAAAAACAGTCTCGGCGTTCATCAGTATTCGCATGAACTCAGAGGTGCATAAAGAAAAGCCATGAAGAACATCTTCTACGATATTTTTCTAATTTTCCGTTAGATGATTATAGTACATCGGTTTTCCCATATTATGGACTTTTCTGCATGGTTTTTCCCGGATTATTTTTTCAAAATTCCAAAATCCTAAAAATATCTATAAGTACGTATCCTCATGGGAGCAATTGCGGTTATTATTTATTCTACATCTTTCCGTAACATATTAGTGCAGGTTATTCATTTCAAATAAATAATTATTCAGTGTATATTATATAAATGTGTACGGAAACTTATAATGCAATTAACCCTTTGCACTCGAAGATGCTTTGACTCGAAAACCTAAACGCTTCTTCTGACATATTTGTGTAAATGGGTGTTTGTACTATTACTCGTCCACGAAATTACATTTCGAAGTTACATTTTTACGAATTTCCCAGATACGAGCATAGCTATGTGAAAATTGATTTAAACAGCGGTGTGGCAATTTTTACTGGTGCCTCAGTGTCGCCATTCGAGAGCAAAGGGTTAAATTTGCCGGCATATTTTTTGTTTGATATTTTCCACTAGAAACTGTAATAAGAATCTATATACATCAAATTAATACTACAATACAATACATTAATACTACATCGTCGCAGGCTGATCTTACGCGAACCACCCACATTATCAAATTCTGTTTGTAACTATACGATTCCTTCAACCTCATTTCCCAACGGATGCTTCAAAGTGATCGAGCCATGAAGTACACATACATATACAACGTTCCTCGAGGCCTGTAATCGTAAGACTCTATCCCGGCTCACAAGCGTTTCCGTTGTTCCGCCGACAAATAACCTGTCAAATAAAATTCAAATATTCAATAAGCTACAAACCGATCGGGCTCTGCATCTCCATAAAAGAAGTCGCTAACTCCGGCGACATTCTCAACGCCTATGTTCCTTCTTATCGCGACGAAACGGTTATAAAAATGTCCTGCCTAACTCGAGACCGATAAATATTTCGTTTTTCGTTAGTTCAAACCCTATGTTCTGAGATTTGCCTTTTACAACAACATCAGTTATACATCAAGCGTGTGTTAAGATGATTTGACTTTCCTTCAAAATTAACGTTTCCAGGTGATTACCTACATTTTCTTCTTTTTATTGAAGTATTTGTTTACGTCTAAATAATTAAACAGTGTATGTCTCTTAATAATTTAACAATTTTATCTGAGAATAAACTGTGCTCTTTAAAATATGTAATTCACATTCACTGCGATTTAATTATTATTACTTGTATTATTTACAGTAATGCATGTTCGCTATTAACACTTTCAACAATAATTCTCTTTTAGTATCGTTCAACTTAGAACTTATTAAATGTTGTCTTACAGTTTTGTTACGGTTAATAGGAAGTGCTATCCGTACTCAGCTTTAAAGTATAAATTACAGTATGGTCTTGAAGAAAGCATTCTGTAGTAAAGTGTAACACATAGTACAGGAAAAGGAAATACCTTTATGTAACATACACAGGGTGCGGCACAAATTAGTTCGCAGGATTTTTCAGCTGCTTCGGATGGTCGAACAGAAAATTGTTTCGTACAAAAATTAATCAGTATTTAATCGACAAGAAATTGCAATTTTTTAATTAAAAAAATCGATTTTTAACAAAAAATCAAAGTCGCTATTATATCTTTAATGGAAGTGGGTATTTTTAACTTCATAATATTGTAGACGACATCGAAATGAATTCAACGACCTGCTATACGACGACTTTCAGATGACCTCGAAAATAAATATCAATTGCCAGAATAATTGAAATAATTCGACGGTAGGTAAGAGCAACGCCTCACATTTGGAGGTAAACAAATGCTGCATCTTGTATTTCTCTGATTTTATAGTGTCTTGTAGTAATGTCGCAGGAGAAAGTCAGTATTCCTCAATTACTTTTAGCGTTTTGTAACATACAGTGACCGGCGTTAATATTCGGACACCATGATATAGATAAGTCCTTGCTGTATATCTTCAGTGTGAATGAACGTGAAGAATTCACCGTCTTGTAATAATAAAAAAGTACGAAAGTCGATATTCTTTTGTTAAAGTATATATACATTTTTAATTACAAAATTATAATTCGTGAAGTGTCCAAATATTTTTGCGTTATCGAATATCATGGGGTCCGAATATTAATGCGGGTCACTGTATATATTGTAGCGACGACTGCGTTGAATAAATCAGTAAAAATTACGTTTTCTACGCGAGTAGTTTCGTCGAGTCAGATTCGAAGCTTATTAAAACTACTGTGTAATTGAAAGGTTGCTAAAACTTTTCAAGGACGATGGAAGACGCAAGTGTTTTCGTTCTCCCTACAAATCGGTTCATTGGCTTTAATTTCAGCATTAGCTCCTTGAACTCTTTTCCCAGATTCTCTCGCCTTTTTCCAGCCGTTCCGCCTTCTTTCCTCTCGGCCGAGCTGTATCTCCACTTTCTGATTTAGAAATCGACCAGCGCCGTCCTGACGACGCTACGGAGCACCGTCTGTAATTGGATGATTCTGCTTTATTGACACTGGAATTAACTCATCCTCGAACGTGCCTTCCGCGCGGGATGCACGACGATTCCACTGTGGTTCCGATTTTCACTGAACCGCTTCATTACACACTTTCTTACGGGCCACCGGCGGAATCGTGACTAATTTTATTTCGCGATGGAAAAAAGACGGAATTTCAACGTGACCACTGCCACGCAGCTGAAAAAGGAAGATAACGAGGTGAATGATTGCTAAGGCATTAGTCCTCTAAATGTTAATGGGATGCTTGATTATGATAGATACGTATGGGCGTGCACGTAGCTTCGTCAATTAATACGGGAAATATTTGTGTTTTGTCTTACGTTGGGATTGACATTTTTAAAACGGATATCTCATCGTAACATGTTTTGTTACAGTAATCTACTTTAGTAGGTCACGTTTGTTTTCGATGAAATTCGGAACAAATTATTTTACACAATTACGTGTGTCTGCGTGACCATCGAGGGTCACTTTATTAGTTTGCAACAGAATTGTCCGTCTCGCACATTT
>CM052094.1:23227580-23271316 GCA_028453745.1 Agapostemon virescens
CATTTAGGAGGTACAGCCTGTTCCAGTTGCGTGGGACACCCTGTATATGAAGTTATAATGTTATAAATTTGAAAAAACTTTCATCATGTATAGCTACCTTTGCCATATTTACAATGCCGTATCATTTCCTAAAGTTTTCATATAATTGATTAACAACTTGGATTGGAATTTTTTGTTATTCTGTTCGTAACACCTCAAATTGTTCGCCTGTATTTTTGGTATACTTTTTCTTTGCATTTTATAACATTTACACCTAAACTTTTGTATAAAATTAATAATAATTAAATTGTAGAAACACGTGTATTTTTTTAGCAGGTAAGGATACAACAATGTATTAGAATCTACAGTCTGGCAATAAATGTGTAAAGTTAACATAGACTTATTCAAATATAAAACAAATTTGACGCCATGACCTTTTGATCATACTTTTTTTCCAGTACTATGTGTCAGGTAATATGATTATTGAGGATTCCTTATTAAGTGCTTCAGCTACGATAACGTTTTCGCTTCTGTATCTTCCTGCTTGAAAATTGCCATTACCTCGATATGTCGGAAATAGCGTGCAATGTGTATTGTGTGATGATTAAACTGCGTGTTAACCCTTACCGGATGCTAGCTTTTTATACTTGATCCTCACTAGATTGTAGCTGGTTTCGGTAAATATACGAGAAATTTTCAGTATTATAAGAACAACATTTTGTTAGAATTTATTTATTTTTTGAAGTAGTATTACCAATATACGATTTTCGAATAATTATTTATGAGTTTTTAATGTATGATATCTTTTTAAATGTTAAAGGAGATGGTCAATTTCAGTAAATTGAAAGGAACTTTATTGAACAAAACAAGATGATTAATTAAGCTACGCCAAGTATGTCCTGCCTGTACCGACCCTTGTGTCGAACTAAAAACGTTTCGCGTCTGAATCGACGCCTCGGCTACAGATCGTCATTTTAACCGTTGATCGTCACCTCGCGGTGACGCACACCACCGCACAACATACATTGTAACAGCATACTCTCTAATTGCATACATTGTAAAAGCATTGAGCTTTATCTCAACATTAAACAACCTCCAACATGAAGGAACGATTTTGTCTTGCACGTTTCACAAAAGTATACTGTTGTTTTTCTTTCTCCAGGCACTTACGTGTAGAACATGCTAAGCAGTCATCATGTTTTTCCTTAGCACCCAGTTGCAAGATTTGTAGCTTTCCATCTAATCTCTCCTCATTATCTGTTGTTGAAAGCGTTCCATATCGCGCAGTCTCACTTTCACGTAAATTCCCAATTAGTGACATAACTAA
This sequence comes from Agapostemon virescens, assembly GCA_028453745.1. NCBI lineage: Eukaryota > Metazoa > Arthropoda > Insecta > Hymenoptera > Halictidae > Agapostemon > Agapostemon virescens. The sequence continues at coordinate 23,228,887 of CM052094.1, forward strand.
TTTCCGAATAAATTTTATGACACATTGGTTTACTGTTGCTGTGTTTACAATCAGCTTTATACAGAATATGAGAATTCAGGGAGGATATTTCAATTTCCCGGAAAAAAACTTTCCGCCATCATTTTAATGATTTGGTAGGGAAGTTTCGACAGGCTCTGTCTTGTCACCTTCCACGTGACGTACGACCGCAGCGACAAAGAACTGTTATCACGTGAGAAGTGAATTACAACCGATAAGGGTTAAAACGCCGATATGGTCTTAAAGAAATTTTAAATGAACAAAGAGGTTTATGGCGCGGACGCCTTAATTCTGTTATTTCTTAGGAACCGTCCATTTGAAATGCTAGACGTTTTAATTAGTATTTTAGCCAGATCTTGGGACGCCGATTTATTAATGGTTATTTAGGGTATTTAAGACGTACCATATCGTCTTGAAGATATTTCGGTGCTGCTCTCACTCCACCAGTTCGGGATGAGCGGCAAATTAAGCAACCAATCGTGATTTACAAATATTTTTGTATGTGCTCATTGGTTGAGAATGTTTACGCCCCACTAATAAGCAGTAGTATAAGTATACGGTCATCGCGACTCTCGCGGCTGATTCTTTATTTTTTTAACCAGTTAGAAACCAGTTTCAGCCACAGCATACGGAAATGCATGAATCTATCTGAAATTATTTATACTTTTTATTTGTTCGCTTTCATTTCATTTTGACCTTCAAATATTTTAGACATGTTAAATTAACGAATACATTTTAATACAACGATAACTAAATTTTACGCACAACGAGTATACTCGTTAAAGGAGATACTGCCACAAAATACTGCCAATCCTCTACGACGAGTATACGCGTCAAACACAGCTAACTGGTTCAAATTGGTGCCTGATATGAAACAGCGAGGAAAACTATAAATAAATCTCGAAATACCTATTTTTTATGGTGAAATAGTTGTTTAAAATTTATATTATATTATACAGGGTGTGGCTAAAACAGGGTGACCCTAAAACAGGTCACCTGAATAACACGCTTGCTTTTGAAGATAGAAAGAAAATGATCAGACCAAACCTACTTGATATCGAGGGGCTCGTAATCTGATGTCATTAATTTTTTTATAGGTGGAGACGTCAAGGAGATATGAAGGTCAACTCTGTTTTTTTAAATGGAACAGTATGGTTTTTTATTTACATTCTGATAGTGTATTTCAAGACGAGTACAATGACCAATTATGAAGGTCATTCAAGGTCACGCAAGGTCAACTGCAATAGAAAATAAAATGTCTCAAAGCACTCTTCAAATACTTTTGTGTCTTCTCTGGTTGTTGGCATACTGCTCTTCTAAGTATTGGTAAGGGTCGCAGAACATAAATAAACATACCATCACATTGTCTGCTTACCTGTATCCAGAAATGTTATTAGTAGTTTGACTACCGACTAGAGTACGACTTTGAAATATTAAATCTGAGTGTTCAATTTTCAAGAATGCGTTACACAATAGCAGAGAAAGTGGAAATGGTTATCATTTATGGTGAATGTCATAGAATTATGAGGGAAGCGGTACGTGTGTATGGTGAAAGATTTCCCGATCGTAATAATAGACCTTCACTTTCTGTCTTTACGAACATTATAAAAAAGTTTCAAGAAACTGGAAATTTGTCAGGCAGTATCATCAGTATTGCAACGTTTTAGATTATGTCTCAGTGTTCAAGGTCGAGATTTTGAACACTTGAAGTAGCAGTGAATACGTACATAACATGTTACATGTAAATCGTCGTAGTGTTCGAAGAGTGCTTTGAGACATTTTATTTTCTATTGCAGTTGACCTTGCGTGACATTGAATGACCTTCATAATAGGTCATTGTATTCGTCTTGAAATACACTATCAGAATGTAAATAAAAAACCATACCGTTCTATTTAAAAAAACAGAGTTGACCTTCATATCTCCTTGACGTCTCCACCTATAAAAAAATTAATGACATCAGATTACGAGCCCCTCGATATCAAGTAAGTTTGGTTTGATCCTTTTTTTTTCTATCTTCAAAAGCAAGCGAGTTATTCAGGTGACCTGTTTTAGGTGCCGCACCCTGTATATTAGTCTTTCTTTTCCTACGTGTTCGACACGTAAATAACACACTTGATGCATCACATTCTTCATTACTCCAAATGAAGTCTTTTGTATAACTACCGCCATGAAATAGGCATCCATTCAATATGGTACATGTTCTGCAGTACGTACACTTAATGTATCCATATGGGGGTATATATGTATTTCATCAAAAAGTAGTAATGATACCAGAGAGATAATAAATCTAACGGTAAAGCTATTTTGAATATTTAACACAATATTTATTTAATGGTGTCGGTTTTATGGATTCTAAGTAGGAATAACTGCACCACTGTATTTCTAATAAATTCTTAATTTTAACTGGATAAAAGAAACGTCTTTACTGTTCAACTTGATCACAGAGAATGAATGCTAAAGAGCCGTTGGTCAAATATCGGTGGACGAGCTACAACAAAGTAATCGGGAACTGCTTACAAACTTCTAAGAACGTTTCATCGTTCCTCCGCAGATTCGGAGGACAAAATATCCAATAAATGGTAAATCATGTAAAAGTAATATTTTTTAGCATATTTTTGGTAACAATGTTCGCTATATAATTCACCAATAAAAATGTTTACTGAAGGCGAAATGTCTATTGCTCCAACTGAAGGTAAAACGTGGCTATGGCCATTTTTTTATTTCAACGAAATATCTTACATAGTTGCCAATTTCTTGTGTAGCTTCGTTGCCGAAACATGACGATGTTCCATATTAGGTACAGTCAGCCTACTAAAAAGCGTGTATTGCCGTTATGTTGCTTTATCCCTTTGTCGGTTACACATAATCTCACAATTATTTTATGAAGATATTACAAAATGAAGATGTAGTGAAATTAGCTTTTAACAAAAAAAAGTGAAATACTTTATTATACGAAGTTGGTACGAACGCAACGTGAACCATGTTGTACAACAGACGGAGAATGAGATTCTATCAAAGTCGAAAGACGAATTTCTCATTACAAAAAAATATAAAAGAGTGGGCACTGATCCTAATCCAACAAATATATATTAGGACAGTTTCTAACATTATGTGACATAAATTCTAATTATAGATAATTTCTGACATAGATATAACAAAATTTAAGAGTAGGAGTTCGGACAGCTAGTTGCCACCGATGTCTTCGGAAAGTCGCTAACCGGAAAGGACACTAGGACGTTTGTATCATCATACGTCAAGTACAATTGAAAACAGTACGGTTGTGCTAATTTTTCCAAGTGAGCCAGCTGATGCTTCGTAAACGTATCTAAGTCGTAAAGTAGTGAATTTGTAGAAGTGGCAATAAAAGACTCTAAAAGGCAATAAAAATGGCATCGTCTATTCTCAGTCGTGGTGTAAACCTAAACTGTAATACGATTTGCCACACAATAAGCTCGTCTCATCAGGCTTTTTTACATCTTCCTTCAGTTCCAGAATGCTTTATTTAACGCATCTAATTAATATTGTATAAGACAGAATCTATAGCACGGTAGAATACGATGATAATCATTCTTGACAATTGCAAACGTCAAAGTAATTTTGTTTTATTAACCGTTTGAGTCCCAAGGGGTATTGAAAAAACACTGTCGAAATGTCTCGATCAGCGCAACCGCGTTTTCTCTAAACGAGTGCGAAAAGACTCAAACGGCGCGATAATGCTTGTTTTAATCCATTGCAAAGAAGCAATGGATGTAAAGCAATGAATCGGTTAGATTTTAATTCGAATATTATTTTTGAAATTGAAAAGAAAGCACGTGGTCGTGTAAAGGAGAAAACATTTGGTTTAGTAAAGTTGCCGCAACGTAATTCGCGACGACGCGTAGTCTGTAACACCACAAATGAAGTAAAAAGATCACATTTAATTTGTGTGCAATATAAAAAAGGAATTCATCCAACATGTTTTGATAAACACCGATATTACAAATTATAAGTGTTACTGTCCATTTAAATTGTTTGTTCATAGTACAAAAAATATTTTTAATTTGTAATTCGTTATTTTATGAAATACATCTGTATTATTATACATATATGGCAACTATAAGTTTATAAATATTTCAAATTTTGTTCGATAAAAATTATTGAGAAGATAACAAGAAATACAAAATGTTTTATTTGTATTATTTACATTTAAAAAAGGAACTGTGTGATGTACGTGCGTCAGTAAATCTGAGTACGCTACTTTGACAGTCGGTGACTGCACCGTTAATTGTCCACAGCGCTTGAAATGTACTGAGATTTTGCGACACAAAATCTGAAGAGCGCGATCGTGCTGCTTGGGACTCAAACGGTTGGTCTCGATCTTCGCTCTGATCGGAGCCTTTAAAACATTGCACGTGGCGCTGATTAAAGTTCGAAGGATAACTCGCTAATATGGGGCTACAATGAGTACTATACAAATGTAAACTCTGCTTCTACTACATTCTATGTCTATACCATTTCTACAGTGACGCTATCCGTTTTTTTCTAAATGTGCTCTCTGCGCAACAATTTACTTACCGTTGGATGTGTTCTACGCAACTATCTGCCTGTTCCTGCATATCCGTGTGTATTCTACGTATTCTGCCCAGTTTTGCCATTGTTCTGAAGGGTGAGGCCTTATCGTTTTGAAAGTGGAAGGTCGATGCTCACTCCAAGTTCGCCTAAGGTGCGATGTATTTTGGCGGGAATCACTGGGTCTCTCGAGCTCGTAGGTAGCTGCTGTTGTCTGTGTAGCAAGAATCCACTCCTCGGGCAACAATCTTGCTTCATGTTTTTCATCCATTCTGATTAAGCGATGTTTTACGTGCGCTCTTTCCTAGCTTTGCAATCATCGTTGATATATTTGCTTTACACCAAATTTCGTGTAATTCTAATCCTCGTAGTAATCATTCAGTTTATGACGAGCACGATTTCAGATTACGACGATTTTTTGCATTATTTACGAAGTGTCTATGGCGTTATTTCAATTTTAAATATTTTAGAAACAGCACCTTCGCTTTTCACTCTTTTATATGATGCAGAAACACATTTGAGAATGATTTTTTGAGTATTTTGAAGGTACAAGTGGAAAGTTTAAGTGGACAGAATTTTGAAATATCGACAATTTTTCGAAAATCGGAAAATTAATGTTTAAATGCTTCTTTGATTTATTGCAAGTTGATCGGGTTAACAGGTCAAGTGCTTATCCGGCTCGAGGAATTATGCCACACGAGTTGGTTAACACGTTCCGTGCCAAGCTGTTTTTGCCCGACTTGTCGTTCAGGCCATTTGATATTTTTACTAAAGACTGATATATTATCACACAATATTTCATTACATGGCCAATTCACAAGTAATTAGCTTGTTTAGCTTTATTCTATACTACATTTTGTATGACTCATTCCTTTGGAGGAAATATATATCGCAGAATTAAATTTGTCATAAAATATATGTCTTTAGCGCATTAACTAAAGACGTATGCGTGTACCATTTTTGATACACATGGCCTGAAAGTGTTAAAAGGTAGTCTACTAAGAATAGAAATTCCAATTTAAAACGATCAGATTTCCGTGAATATGCACTGAAAAGTCGACCAGGAATAATAATCGAAAATGGAAAAGTTGCAAATTCTTTCGAGAAGGATAAAATCAAGGAATTGTTGGCGGGGTAAAATTACGGTCCACGAGTTCCATATAAGATCCCGAAGGATCGAAACGGAATTGTGTCAGCTGCGAAGCAAAACATAGTGACCTATCCTCGAATGTAAATATATTTCCCTATTCGGTACGTATTTCGTCGCGATTCACGGCCGTATAATTTCGAAAACGATCGGATTCACCGCGATATAAATCTTTAGAACGTACTTATCCCACGGGAGGAGCCAGCAGTATAAATGTGCGCTGTTCCGGATGTTGTGAGTTATTTCGATAAATCTGGCCAGCAGCGCGGCGAGGCAAAGCGAGGCGAGACGGCAATGTTCAATTTGCCATTCTTTTGGCAATTCGATGTTCGAGAATTTTCTAGATCTTTCGACGTTCGAAGATTTACGGCTCGCGGGATTTTCGTGCGATATTTATCCGGCTGTCGGGTCTTCGTCGGGCTGACGTCGTCCACAGAATGGCGAATATATGCGACTTCGTGTGCTCGGTCTCGCGCGTCTACCTGTTCGTGACGCTTCGATCCTGACAATTCGATTCGGCTTTATCCACAGTTAATTCCGGCAAGTCTGCGTCGTCAGTTCGTAATTGAATCGTCACGCACCGTGTAGGGCCATCGATTACTTCCCGTGGATGTCGAACCACTGTGCACCAAGCTGTACAGCCAAATACGTGCGTATTTGCTCGATATACGTCGCGCGCGCGCGACCATCTACCTCTGTTACAATATCGTACACCGCTGCTCATGCTTATCACATTCAATTACAGTGATGTCGGAAACTTCCTCCCGGAATCCACGCGTCCTCCTGAATGTCGATGAAACTTGTTTCCGTGTTTTTCAATCTCCTGCGATGCACCGGAAAAAATGGTTTTCACGCGGTAGCTCATGAGTATTGTGACACCTGCTCTGCACTAGGAAAATGTAGTCCATGTCAACCACGCAATTTACGCGACATTTGTATCGACCGTTGTCTGGTTCATCCGGTTTCTTTTTCAGTCATCGAGCGTTTTTTGTTATTGAATGTGCAATGCCTGATAACACGTTGCAATACCGATGACACAACCTGACAAATTTCATTTGTATTGATTACGGAGCGAGATCTTTTTATACGTTCTTTAACCCTTTGAATGCGGATGACTCTCTGCTGATACGCTCCGGAGAGACTGCTCGCACTTAGCGCTGGCGATCGCTGTGGACGGAATACTTATTACGGTCGCGCGAGCTCTGTTGTTTAACTGTTCAAGGCGCAACTAACAAGTTATTATTGTAATTTTTTTGCACCAGATTAAATAATGAATGAACATTATTTTCAAGCATCAATTATCTATTGGAAACAGTAAAATTTACGATATAACTTAACTTGAAAATAAAGAATAAATACACTAAACGCAATAAATATAACAAAAATTAATAGTTTAGTTGTGTATGATAAATTTTGAAATGGGACTAATTCCTTCGCGAAGAAAATTTGAAAAGCATGTAACGGTGTTGACTGTGGATTTAGATGAGCTTTTACACCTGAATTTTGTTTGGAAAAGAAATGTTGCTTCGGCGTCAACATCTCTTCTGACCACAATAATATTCTAATCTGATTACCGTTCTCCAAATTTTGAATTATATTTGAATCTTCCTCTTCTGAAGATGTACTTAATATTCTAGGCCGTCTTCTACTTATATTTTTTCATCGAACTAATCTGTTATTTATAATATTTCCCATGTGTTCTTCACAGTCCGATGATAACGTAGCAAATTGGTACACACTATTCACTGAATCGTTTGATTCATGATTCTCTTCTATTTCACTGTCGTCTCTTGTAATATATTCGTCAATATTATCGGACATTTTATAGGGTATCAATAATAAATGATAATATAATTGTATACTGTAATGATTCGCGTAGCGTGGACTGCTTGTGAGTTAATGCGTTAATTCCGATGTTCCGAACTTATATATTAGGTAAATCGGAAAGTTCCGTCCGTTTTTTTTACAAAAAGTAAAGCTTTATTCATGAAAGAAAATGAAAAAGTACGTTAACAAAATATTGTCCATCGTTAGCGATGACTTTTTCCCATCTTTCGGGCAGCAAGTGAATTCCGCGTCGAAAGAATGATTCATCTTTGCAGGTTATCCAGGCGGAGATCCATTTTTCGAGATCTTCGTACGAATTAAATCGTTCTTCAGCAAGTGCGTGTGCCATTGACCGAAACAAGTGGTAGTCAGATGGGACACAGTCTGGTGAATAAGCCGCATGTGGTAGCACTTCCCAGCGAAGTGCTTCTATCGTTTCCTTGACAATTTTTGAGACGTGAGGCCGAGCATTGTCATGCAGCAAAATCACCTTACGCTGTCTCGTTTCATATTGTGGTCGTTTTTCGTGCAATGCTCGACTCAAACGGATAATTTGTTGTCGGTAGAGATCTCCTGTGACTGTTTGACCAGTTTTTAGCAGTTCATAGTATACCACACCTTCCTGATCCCACCAAATGCAGAGTAAAGCCTTTTTTCCGTGGATATTCCGCTTTGGCGTCGATGTTGAGGGTTGGCCAGGATCATAAATGGTTTTTCGACGTTTAGGATTGTCAAAATAAATCCATTTTTCATCCCCAGTGATGAGACGATGGAGAAACCCCTTTCTTTGTTGCCTAGCAAGCAAAATTTCGCAGATGGTTTTCCGCCTTTCAATGTCTCTTGGCTTGAGTTCATATGGTGTACCCACTTTCCTTCCTTGTAGACCTTCCCTAAGGCTTTTAAACGGTCGGAAATGACAGATTGAGCACAATTTAACGCTTCTGCAATTTGTTTTTGCGTTTGACATGGATCTTCATCCACCAATGTCTGCAATTCTTCGTCTTCGAATACTCGTGGCTGTCCAGAATGCTCTTTGTCCTCCAAAGAAAAATCACCATTTTTAAAACGTCGAAACCACTCTCTACATGTTTTATCGGAAACAGCATTATCGCCATAAACGTCTACAATCATTCGATGAGCTTCAGCTGCCGTTTTCTTCCAATTGAAACAAAAGACTAACACTTCGTGCAAATGACGCTTATTCGGCTGAAATTCCGACATCTTCAATGTAGAAAAAAACGAAGTTATTGATGCAAGCGTAAATTGTTGTGTACTGAGTTTTATTAACAGATGTTCAAACTAAAAAGTTAGCCTTACTTTAGAGGTTATAGTTACCCACAGTTCGAGCTACGGCTACTCGACGCTAGATGGACAGAACTTTCCGATTGACCTAATACTAAAGACTGGATCTGCCCTCGCGTCTAATATTTGTTTTTTGTTTACTGCTGTTGCTAAGAAACCCAAATATATTTGCCTCGCATAAACTTACATGTATTACTACTACATACAAAGCCGAAAAAATTGACAAAGGCATATATGCGTCCATCGTTCCTACTAGTGATTTTCGTTAACGCATATATGCGCTCATGGTCCACATCGATCGCTTTCACAAGACGCATATATGCGTCCATAGCATTCTAGGGGTTAAGAGTAATTTTAGTTATTGGTTTTTTAAGACACACGTGCTGCTTTAATTTTTCGTACAAGCAGCAACGTAGAAGTCTGTGGAACATGCTGATCATACGTTACTTCCTGATCGATCGATACAACGATCTCAAAATTGTCTGTTCAGGAATTCTGAAATATTTTGTGCAGAATGAGCAATATCTGTCTTATTGGTACCACACAGACCGTCGTATGTCCAATGAACTGTCCTCTAACAATTCTATCAATACGTCTTCTAAGATTCTTACGTATTCTCGAGTATTTAGGTGCCATCAATAAAATGTGGATTAACTGTTTTATTATGCAGGAAGCTACGGCAGACGTTTACAGACCAACGTCGCTGGTTGTCCACTGCTCTCAACCATCATGAATTATCTATTGAACAGTAGTACACGTTGTGACGGTCAACTTCTCCGTGGTTTCTAAATGTAGACTCATCCGCATGTAAAACTTAATGCAAGAACATTTCATCGTCTTCCAGTTTTTGCAGATCCCTTCTGTAAAACTGTGAACGTCTTTGAATATCATTTTCACTTAACTGTTCATAAAATGAAATGTGGAACTGGTGATATGTGTTATCTTGACGTATTCTCTTGAGTTCAAGTTGCCTCGTACTAACACGAGGATCTCGTGTTACAGCTACTAAAATATTATTACGAACATACGTTGGGACTATCGATATCCGTATAGATATCGATACAATACGTGAAACGATCTGAGTTATAGCGTCGTTTTGATAACGACGTTGTAACAAGAACAGAACAGAGTCGATTAATCGGTTTCGGCGTGCGTGGACGTGATACAGATTCCCTCCTCTTGGAATAAAGACTATAGTTACTCTAATAGTGTTTTTTGATAATGCTAAGATCACATCGCCGCCCACGAAACAATATTTACCGTGTTTTCATCAGCAGTAGCTCTTTTGGCTCGATTGCGTGCATTGTTATCCACATGTTTGGTTTCCTGAAACTTGTTTGCAGTGTTTACGAAGACAAAAACTGAAGATCTATCAGCGAAAATCGACAATCATTTCCCCTTTATCTATTATCCTGTAACGTATTTTGGCAAATTGAACACAGACTGAATATTCTAAAGTCGTATTCTAGCCGGTAGTCAAACTACTAATAACATTTATGGGTACAGACAAGCATACAATGTGATTGAACATTTGTTTACGTTCTGTTTTTAGTTCGTGCCGAGGATAAAAAAGGGAAACACGTTGGTTTTAAAATAACAACGAATTTATTTCGACTAGATTTTATCCCGCACTTGTCGCCGGTCGATTTAACATTGGGCGACTTGTTTTGGTGGATCAGTGGTTCTAGCAAATTCTAGAGGTTCTGTAGAAACTGAGCAGCTCGGAACGCTGAATAATAAATCTAATCTGGAGCGTGATTTTAATGCGTGTTTAATAAATGGCGACAAACAGAAGAATGAAGAAGAAACGTACAAATCGATAATAACAAAAGACATTCGATTCACAAATGTTTCATACATGGCGCTAGGCGCGAACTTTAAATTACATAGTGAAACTTGATTTTCCTTAACAGGTTCCGGTATTTAACGTGTATTAACCGATAGTTGACTTGTGTCCAACGAGATCTAGAGACAATATGGTCGTACGCCATAAACATAAAAATACGATGTTCTATGGGGACCGCGGCATGTATCCTTTCGGAACCGTACACGTTCTGTGTCCCGTATCAGTAATTACAAAGGTGGTAATTCATTATCAGTATGCCAATAACCCGAGAGGACACAAAAGTATTTGCAGAATACTTTTAGATAATGTATTTTTGATTTTCGTTGGTCTCGAGTGATTTGTATTCGTTTTGTAACAATATCAGAATATACATAAAGAGAGATTACATTTACGATTATGATTAAAGATAAACGTTTCTTAGCCAGTAATCCACGTTATACTCTTATTGGTTCCTACGAGAATCATAAGAAAATGTCTATCAAAGTCGTATCGATGGCATTTGGTTTGGTTGGTTTCTAACGTGAGCAAATGATTTTTTGACCTGCAAAATGCAAATATTTCTTATGACTCGTTTTTTTGCAAATATGAATCGAATATTTTTACTTCCGTTTTTTGATTGTGTTACACTAAGTTGTAAATAATGTACATCTATTTAAGAAAAAGTCTGGAAATTCTTCATTGTTTGGTTACTTCATTCATCTTTATGGCATTATCGACTAATTGAATAATTTTGTGATTCACTGCATACGAATGAATGAAAAATCTATTTGAATGGATTAATTTAATATTAGGAAATAAATACAGATGATGTTCAAATGGACGATTTACAACACAAATTCAGGATTACGATCACACATTAAATATGAGTATGTGAAAAAGAAATATATGTCAAGAAATGATTTGAATGTTTCGAAAAAGGAGGTGATCCCGTATACAAAATAAGTTGCAAATTTAGAATAAAATCTTCTCGCATGAGACTTTGTTTTCATGAAAATCGATTGTATTCAAAAGTTGTATTTTTAAATTTGACCTTGTCGATAACGGAGCGTCAAAAGATTAAATGTTATGCTTATTATTTACTTATTGTTACATATACGTATATAGAGTGAGTCACCTAACATTTGTTCCTCAAATATCTTTATCTTTAAATATATAGTAAATGTATTAATGCCAAAATGAATGGTTTAATGCGGCTCACACGATACAACACAAATTGTGTTCATATAATATTTTTTAGAAATTTTAAGGTTACCTTAATTTTTTAAAATGCATCCACTCTTTTTGAAACTATATTGTGTTTGTTTTTATTACTGTTTGTAATTACACTTTCAGTTTTGTCATTATACTAGTATTGGTTCATCGACATGCTGCTGCTGCTTGTTTTGTTTGCTCGGTTCGACGGTGGCAGCAGACAAAGGAATGTCGAGGAATCGCTTCTGTGCACAATGAGTATATTGTTTTAAATCCCAGGTCGTTGCTTTCATCGCAGCACCGTTTATGATCCATAGTACTGCGTCAATACAAGATATCTAAGTTGATAGAGTATCTTATAGATCTTATTGTCGATAATAGGAAAAATGTTAAATTAAAGCTAACGCATCTAGGATAAATGGATATAGACGTAAATGAAATATAAATACGATAGAGAAATAGGAAAATGAAATTAATTTTTATAAATGTTCAAAATCATGTCATTATCTAAACAACTTATCTGTTGTATTTATTTCTCTATATATCTTTTCGCATATTTTTTACGTTCGAGGCGTTGTGACAAAATATTGATAATTTTAAAATTTTACACACGTTGCTTTCAGAAAGTTTTCTTGTTTGCCACAGTATTCATTGCATATTTTGGAATACTCTATGAAAATCCATGCAATAAGTATGTATTTACATTACGCTCAGATAAAAATTTTGGTCAATTCTCGCTTTGGGTTGTAGCACTTTCTTTAACGCGTTGAATGCCACACCAATGCCTATAAAGATCTTCAACTTTAAACTTACTTAATTTAATTTAAAGAAATTTTATCTACTTAATAGATTGTAGAAAAAATTAATTTTCACGTTCTGTAAAAGATTGTGTTGATCATGTATGGCCAACATATTCACTCGCATAATAATCTGCTGAATTATTCAGTATCCAAAAGAATTATGCATATATAATATGTGAAATTTTCTTAAATGTGAAAATTATTATTCTGAAACGCGCTTACAACGAAGCTGATGTTCGCATAGATTATAATATGTAAATAATTACAATTACAAGTGCTATTTGCAGTTGCATCTAAACATCCATATTTTATTGGCATGAAATAATTTAAGTGATGTGGGTACTTCTTCGTGATATTTTAGATAACATTTAAAACAAAATGTTAGTGTATGCATTATCCATTCTGCATTTCAAATATTACGAAATCTTTGATTACTGTACGATTGGGTTGTAGTTTGATATACTTGTTTAAAATATGAAATTTAGGAACTATAACTGATAGATTCGGTTAAAATATACAACGAAGCTAACGGAAAATCGTGGGTGGATTTCGTAACTATTGTTGAGAAACGTGTGAGTGTTAAAAATCAAATTTTGAGACGTAATATCTGTGGTTAGTAAAACATAAATACATAACTTTTTCATGGAAAATTTTGGTGTGGATGTGTCGCACGTGACTAGCCCAAGTATCACATTCTTGGCTACGTCACTCTCTTTGTTGACTGCTGGACACAAACTAACTTTAGTGTATAGTCCTGTATGATTTAGTACCTCGCTATATTCCTTCCTCTTGGTATATTACCAAGATCAAATATACGTTCCTGTTTATACTGTCGCTTGAATAGTAAGTCTCGTAAACACAGAGAATTGCCAAACAGGAATGTGGTCAGATATCAATCAGCGATGTTAAGTACGAAGACTTTTCCTGTGTGAGATTTACTTTCTTCTTGAAACTACATGTTGCTCCAGTGAGATCCGTATGTATACTTAAAAAAACGAAAAACAAATTCTCTCATGGGGTGCTGCAGTCTAGAAGAATCTAACACGTTACATCCAAATGTATTTGATACATTTGCATTTACATATTTATTAGATACAAAGAATCTAATAAATCTAATAAAGAAGCTAATCAGAATCTAATAAAGAATCTTCGGATCTATTACCGCTAATGCGTCTAATTCTAATTCCGCTACTACTTTTGTGTGATTATGTATCCATATTTTGGGTATATGATATATAACTCTGAAAATAGAAGAACGCACAAGGATTATCCTAAATATACCAAAATTTATCATAATAGCCTACTGTAACCTTTTTTTTTTTTTTTTTTTTTTTTTTTTTTTTTTTTTTTTTTTTTTTATTATTTAGTGTGCAGGGAGGTAAAATGCTTTATGCACTGCTACCCGGGACCGTTCCAATCCCAAGTAAGTGTGGGACTCCTCGGCGGGTGTGCCATGCCGAGTTTACCCACTAAAAATCCTCCCTGCACTAGTATCCATTTTGGGATACTGGGATATTCCGAATGTCGTCGGACTTTACGTCGAATATCCTGTCGTATCCATAAGAAGTGTCACTGTTATGTCGGAGACTCGGCTGTACGCAAATGAGTGTGAGAGTATGTGTGTGTGTGTGTGTGCGGGGAATTTGGTTGATTGTTGCTGTTTCTGTGTAAAGTTGTGTTTCTGTTCAGTTTAGTAAGATTTGGGTAGAGGATAATGTAGGGATCTAATGTTGGGTATAGGGAACTGTATAGGATGGTTTGTTTCTAGGTAGCACTTAGGAGTATATTTGAAAGAGGGAGATAGGTGTCGTTGTTGGGTTTCGGATTGTTGTGGTACGTAGCTGTTCTATTTGAGTTTAATAATATCTTGCTTCGTATCATTTCACTCTTTTCAGTGTCAGTGTATTTCCCTTATGTTCCTATGGATTTTGTTTGCGCTTCTGTCTTTGCAGGTGATTTTCGGTTTGCTGTTTGATAATAATTATATCTTTAGACAATGTTTGGAAATCATTCCAGGCGCAGTTGTTTGTGGTAATTATGCTGGCTATGTTTTGTATGGTAGCATTTATCTTATATTTTGTGCAGTAGTCATTCGTTTTTGTAATGAATTTTCTGCATTCCAGGAGTGTGTGTGTGGGGGAGTCTGTTTGCTGGCAGCCATACCAGCACAGATCCGTCTCCGCCTTGCCAATTTTATTAAGATATTTGACGAAGATGCCATGGCCTGTAATTAATTGCGCCGTATAATGCGTTATGTCTAGCCGATGGTTCGTATGCCACGCTTTTATGTCGTTTATCCATGCGAACATAGGTTTGTCTTTGTATAGTTCGGTCCATCGGTCTTGTAGTCGGTTCAGGGCTTCTGTTCGTAGTTGTTTGTTGTATTCTTTTCTGTCCGCTTTAAATTGTTTAGCTTTTTCTTTAAATGAGTCATCGTCGTCGTCGTTGTTGTCGCTGTCTTCGCTGGTTTCCTCGTGGTAGTCATAGTGTGTAGTTATTATGTGTCTTGGTTTCTTAGTTGTCGGTTCGTATGTGCTATGGTTTGTTGTTTGTGGTGCAGTCCGTGTGTGATATCTGTGTGTTTGTGTTAGTCTGGTTTGTTGTGTTCTACTTGTGTGGTAGTCCTCCTCCCATTTTGCAAGTCGGTATCTTGACTGTATTACGTCAATTATGTTCGGTGTGTTTGTTAGTACGTTGTTGTATATTAGTGGGACAGTTCGATATGTGCGAACTATCCTGCTAAGTATTAGTTTTTGAGCGTTTTCTAATTTAATTTTGTTGCTTCTGATGCCCGCTCCCGGATACCAAGTGCTGGCAGCGTAAAGAACTATAGATTCAAAGACATTGTAGTATAGTAGCCTAACTGTGCTACCAGGTCCACTGATGTTCGGCGTTAATCTGGCTAAACCGGAGACTGTTTGTGTAGCTTTGGTGACCACGTGCTCAATATGGGTGTAAAATCTGTTATGTTTTTGTATATATAGCCCGAGGTATTTGACGGAGTTTACTGGCTGTAGTATAGTATTGTTGTCGATGTTAATGTTAAAAGTGTCATGTATACGTTTATTGTTAAGAAGGATTACTTCCGTTTTCTCAGGTGCAATTTCCAGCCCGAGTGGTTTCATCCATTCTTTGATGTGTTGAATGTTAGTGTAGATGTCTGTTTTGATAGTGTCTATGTCCTTATTTGTGTGTAGTATAGCTATATCGTCGGCATATGCAATTACATAATTGTTTCTGCCAAAATCAAGTTCTAGGACTCCGTCGTATACTAGGTTCCATAGTATGGGGCCTAGTACTGACCCTTGCGGGACACCTCTGACTATTTGTTTTTTGATTGTATAACTGTGGTTGACAGGTTTATATATTAATTCTCTGTGATGTAGATAACTGTTCAGTACTTTTTGTAGGTGTGGGCCAAAGCCTTTTTTTCTAATGGCAGAACGGATGCCTTCCCAACGGATTGAGTTAAAAGCATTTTTAACATCAATTGTTACAAGAACGACGTACCGTCTTCTTAGCGTTTCACTATGTCGAATGTTAATCAAATGCTCAATGGCCTTGATTGTGTTAGAGCCTGCCTTAAAGCCAAATTGGTAGGAACTTAGAGGTTTGTATTTTAATTGTCTTTCTATTTTAATTTTGATACATTTTTCTAATAACTTAGACCAACAGGTTAGCAGAGCTATTGGCCTATAGTTATTTAATTTGGAAGAGTCTTTTTGTGGCTTCAAAAATAGTATTAGCTCTTGTCTCTTCCATTCTTTGGGAAAATATCCGTTCATTAGGCAAATATTAATCAAATCCGTAGCCAGACTGGTGTGAGATTTTACTATTGTCTTGAAGATCTTTGCATTTACACCATCAATTCCGGGAGCCTTTTTGTCGTTGAAGCTGTTTACTATTGCTATTATCTGTTCTTCTGTCATTCGATAAAATTTGTGTCGAGTTGAACTGTGTAGGTCCATGTAGTCCCCATCGGTTAGTGGGATGAGTTTTGGTTCATGTCTATTATCAGTGTTTGTGTGTGAGTGTGTGTGTTGTGTGGTCTGTTGCTGTGATTCTGTTTCTTGAGCGTCTATAGGGAAAAGTGTGTTAATTATGTCCGTAGCACGCTTTTGCGTGAGTATAGGAGGAGGCTTTTTGTTCTTGATATATTTTTTAACTATTTGATAGGGTTTCCCCCATGGGTCATTATCAAGGTCTTGTGTAAGTTTCGTCCAGTAGTTTGCTTTAGCCTTTTTAATCAGTTTGGTTAGTTTTTGCTTGTCAGTGTTGTAGTTTTGTCGTGCGAAAGTGACGTCGGGGTGTTGTATGTTTCGCCGTTTTGCGGTGATATTTGTTAGTATTCGTCTTGTCTTGTTTGTCTTGCGTCTCTGTCTTTTGATTTCCTCGTTCCACCAGGCTTTTTCTGTTTTATTGTTAAATCTGTTGGATTTCTTTAGCGTCTTATTGCATGCAGTGTTAATAAGTTTTTGTAGATTGGTAATGGTCTGGTCTATGTAATTAATTGGTGTTGTATGAGAATTTTTGTGGGTGAGTGCCGGGCTGAAATTAGGGTTTTTGACAGAGACTGCCAGTAGTCCGCTATTGTCATTGTAAAGTTTAAGTTCGTCATGTAATAGTCGCTGAAATTTCTCTGTGTTATTTTCAGTTATTTTCCATTTATGTTGTTTGGTATTAGTCCGTTGTCTAAAGTCGTCGTTTACTAGTATGTGGTGCAAATATTTGTGATCGGAGTGTGTTAATTCTTTTAATACTGTCGATGTGTGGACTAGTTTGCTAGTTTTTTTATTTGTAAAGGCTATGTCGATTTTTGATCGTCGCCCATTTCGTGAGAACGTATGGTCGCCTTTCGTGTCGATTATGTCGTAGTTGTTTTCGTTGAGTGTGTAAGTTAGTAGTCGTCCTCGTTTGTCAGTTTTTTTGTCGCCCCATTCAGGGGAGTGCGCGTTTAAGTCGCCACCAGCGAAGAAATCTGCATCTGTCGACTTTAGCCATGAAATCATCTCGTCGAGTATAGTTTTAAATTCTTCAAACTCTATATTTGGCGAGACGTAAACTGAAAGGTAAAACCTATGCCGTATACGGATTGCCAGCCAGCTCTCTGCTATGTGATTTTCATCTTCATAATGCCAAAGTTTACTTTTATATCCTATGTGTATCGCAGCCCTTTGATTTTTGCTGTAGATCCACCTGGGATTTTTTAGTGGTGGTTCAGTTATTAATGTGATGTCAAAGTTTTCGTAATTGTTTTTAGTTTCCATGTGTGTCATCGCGTATTTTGAATTGTTTAGGTTTATTTGTAGGATATGTACTTTTTCTTTTTTATTTCGTGAATTCTTTGTTTGTGTAACAAGCGCAGGTATTGTGTGTGAATCTATATGTTTTTTGTATGTGCTTTATATGTGTGGCAGTTTAAGCTACCTGAGACGTGTTTTCTTTTTTCTATTGGTAGCTTGTTTTCTGTGCACAGGATGCAATTGGGTTCTTCGTTGCATCCTTCCATATTGTGTCCATGTTTCCCGCATTTCCTGCAAATTAACGTTGTATGGGGAATTTTACATTCAGCTGTGTTATGATTTAGATGATGGCATCTTAAACATCGTGTAATTGTGGGAAGCACTTTGATTTTCACAACCGAAAAACCGATTCTTAACTTTTGCAGTGTTTGTATGTTAATTACTTTGGTCGGTGTATCTATTTTTATTATGTATTTTAGTGAGCCGTTATTGTTTGTGTACTTTTTTGCAATGAAAGTGTTCTTGTTGGTTTCTATTTTTAAATAATTATTGATGGCAATAATTATTTCATCGTCTGTGACTGTAGGTTCAACGTTATCTATTTCGAGTGCTGTGGTTTGTTTTTTAGTGTAGATTTGGTAGCTGCTGTTTGTACATTTGTTAATTTTTTCTTGGATTGCACCTAGGTTTTGGTTATTTTCAATTTCTAGTAAAAGATTGCCATCTCTGGTTTGCCTGACGTTTTTAATTTCTTCTGGTGTTATAGCTTTTTTAGTTTTTAAGTCCTGTAGGATTTCTGCGTAGCTTTTTGAAATTTTGTTATCGTTGCTCTTGCCTGGATTTATTATTATTGCGTTAGTCCTTTTGGTTGGAGCTATTTCGTTTCTCCGTGGGTTTGGGTTGGTATCAATGTTTACTTTGGTGTGATTGGATTCCAGGTTCTGTATTTCGCGGATGGGCGCGCTCATAGGTCTCATTACGTCGTTTGCTGTTCGGCCAATAGTACTCCTTCTCTTCACTATGGTTGTCCATCTTGCTTCTGGTTCTGTTTGTTCCTTCATTGTCACAGTGTTTGTCGCATCTTTCTGTTTGTCTGTAGAGAAGATGTGCTTTTGTAAGTGTTTAGTGTCTTGTGTTTTTTTGTGTGTCTGAATTGCGTCGGATTCTGTGTCTGTAGATGTATTAGATTTTTGTGGAGTCGTAGTATAGTCCCTTTTCCTTTTTTTGTGTGTAAGGTGTCTTTGAGTATTGTGTATTTCGAGGGATTTATTCATTATGTTTTCTTTTGTCTTGTTGTTAGTGGATATTCGGTAGAAATCTTCCTGCAGAGTTAAGAGCGCCGTAGTTTGCTCGAAGATTTTGTTATATGCTGCCTGAGCTAGCTGCATAGTTATTGTGGTTAAGCTTTTTGTTGTTTTCTTCAAATTTCTGGTCTTCTGTGCGTCTTTATCTAGTGCGTGTAAGTTTCTTTTCAGGTAGTATAGTTGGTTAGTTATGTCGCTGTTTATTGTTATTAGGTCATTAAAAAGGATTGTGTGGAGTCGTTCGTCCGCGTTGTAGTTTTCTTTTATGTTATTTAATAGAGGAAGCGAGACTGCCTCATTTCCTGCTCCTGAGTTATATAGGTCCATCAGCTGTTCAGTGTTTAAAGAGCAGCTTGATTTTCTTTTTGTCTGTGCGTTTGTTATTGCGTCTGTGTCAGATTCTATTGTTGTATCGGTTGTGGGGATATTTTTTGTTGGAATCATTGTTTTAATAATCCTGGAGGCTGTTTTAGGGGAAGGGAATGTGATTTTTGTGTTTGTGTTGTCGTTTGCTGTGCTGTTTAAAATTTGCGTGTGTATTTCGTCGCCGTCAGAGTCTCCGTCCATAGTTTATCTGGGTTTGTTATATAATTTGTGACTGTCCAGTGTTCAAAGTGTTTTACTGTGCGCTGTTGTATCTTATTTAAAGTCTTAGTAATTTGTAATAGGTTATTTTCCTATTTTTGTCGTTTTACGCGACGCGATTGTTGACGTCCCCGCCGCGAGACAAAGGCCTCCGGGGATGACGGTTTGCAACGCGTCGGGCGTTTAAACGGTTTTCGTGTTTACGTCTAATCGAAAGTTAACGTCTTTGTTCGTTATTGTGTAGTTCTCTACCGCGATTGGGATCACCGTCGTGGCCCTTTAGAAAGGGTTTAGTGTGGGTGGTTGTATCTGTTATTCTATATAATTCGGTATAATTTGCACTTAACTTGCACTTAACTGTTGTATTTCCGCGTTGTCCACGGCTCGGCGGAACGCAAGCGATTGGAAGAAATCGCGAAAAAGCGAAAACGAAGCCCTTGGCTTGTATTTCACCCTTGCGATGCACCAATTTGTTGTCCACTTTGCACGTTTTATTAGAACTTTGATCGCACTTTGTTAAACATACTTTGTTGAGTATTTGTATCAACTGTTGTAGAAGAGCCACTGTAAACACGTCCACACGGCTCAACTGTCGCAGGAGAACTGAGCCTACTGTAACCTGAAAGTCACAAAACTGTAGCATATACAAATAGTAACAAAATGATTATTGAAATTGCAAACAAATAAGTTGTTATTGATATGCAAACCCAAAGCTATTATATACGCTTTGTTTTGTTTAATAGATAGAAGCACAAGTAATGTAAATTGCACAAAATGGTTCCGTTGGTTTCTATCTGCAGACAACTCGCAAGGCATTTACTTTGATATTTCAGGTTGACGGTGCTGCCAACCGTTATCAATATTGTTATTTGTTATCTCAGAGACATTATATGAATTAGACGTATACGTTATCTTATGAAAAACTAAAATCATTTGGTAAAATGTCGATATATTAACATGTGACCTGAAAGTTACACGGCCCCATAGAGGGTTACGTCAAATAACGCCGGCACTCCAAAGTGCGTCAAAATCAAGATGAGAAAGAACTTAATATTCGCACTGCATGGTGTACAATCATTTGTAAATTTCTTTCCATTAAAGAATTCAGTGTATTTCGTATTGAGTGTATTTAAATTTTTATTACATATTCGCATCATTTAGAAGCTCCAGTAATTAGCGCCCCCCACATCGATACACTTTTGCTACTCAAGGTGTATCAGAGATTTTCTAATGTTACAAGAGTTCATACCAAATTCCATTCTTTAATTCACGGTGTGACTCAGTGATGAAAGAAATATGGCCGAGTCCACGACTTTCTCTTCCACCTTAAAGTGACGATCTAGTGTTGAAAAAGATATCGACAAGTCCATGCCATATCCTTCCATGACATTCTCTTCCACCTTGAAGTTAACATCACATAGTGAAAGAGATAACGGCAGTTCCGCGACTATTATTCCTTCCCATAACGTGGTAAACTGTTGGTAAAACGGACACTGGCGGGTCCACGATCAAATAAATCTCTAAAACAAATAATCCTTGGTTCCATATCATCTGTCTAGCCCTTGGCTTCTAACAGGGATAATCTAGAAACGTATTAAAATTTATTATACTTTGTTAAAGCTATGCTATGTCTGCGTAAACAACGGTTCTGCAAATGATGATTTGCCATTTGCGTAGCTACAAGCAATTGTTAACCCCTTTGCACTCTTCGTGGAGCTTGGATTATAGAACAACTGCTTACTTTGCCTTGTAATAATTTATTAAATGCAAGATGGTGATTCGCACCGAGTGTGTACAAATTCAATATTTTCTCATCGATGGTTGTATTAACTCTTTGCAATCCGAGCAATTTTTAGATTTTTTATCCTAAAATTCCATAGTACGTGATTAAATTCCTCTCGTGCATATCAAATTTCTGACTATTAATCATACGTGCAACACTTCAATTTTTACTACCTACTCAAATACAAACATTGCAATGCAAAAATTGGTTTAAATAATAGTCTGACAATTTTTAGTGTCGCCTCAGAGGAGCCATTGGGGTGCTAAGAATTAATCCTGCTCTTTTCATAAATTTTCAACGGTATGCCCTCGAAAATTGAGAATGGTGTAAGACTTCTAGTACGATCAGGATCTAAATAATGACACACACCAAAAAAATGCAAAGGATTCTTGGAGTTGATTTCTTGCTAAAAAATAAATTAACCGCTTTAGTTATACTATATTTTATTTACTTGTGTAACTAAGGATGCGTATGTTATTTCGTGTCAGTGTATCTACATAAATTATGAGAAATATCGTTAAATGTGTACTATGTAGTTGTTCATATTATTATAATATAGAAAACATTAAACTTACTTTTGTTTAAGGACCATTAACGCTTTGTATGGAAACGAACAAGTAAGAACAAAAGATTGATGTTGTATAGTGTGGCGTGTATGTATACTCATATGCGGAAATTCCAATTTTAAACTTTCTTTTGTTCACCACCGTATTTCTGAGGATCCTGTACGAATTAATGTCTATGTTTCGTTGTATGTAACGAGTTTGCAAATGCGGTAATACGTAAAAATCAGTTTTGTAGCCGTGGTCAGCGGAACTCGGTAAAACGAATGAGAAATGACAAATAACAAATAATACGTTATTCGTGAATGACGGATAATTTTTGTTCGATTAATGTATTAGTATAATATTGCGAATAAATATTCCATTCGAACGAAAATTAATTCAATTAAGAATTTATTGGAATAAAACTTTATTTCAATAACTAATTTAAATAATTACAACGCCCATTCATTCTTGCATAATAGATCCAATACGAAAAAATTTCTAACGAATCTAACCAAATGCCAGTGTCTTTTTTTTCGAATGCTTCAACTCTCTGTCTCTATTTCTTTTCCATTTACTATCCTCTTAACCACCTGAAACGTTGTTCATTATACTAGTAATTATACCATATTTGGTAGCATTTTTAACTATAAAATCGATATGTATACGGTACTAAAAGTTTCATAAAACAGTCAGAAATTCCAAAAGTTGCAGTCTTATGTTTCATCATGTATTGACACTAGAACTAGCAAACCAGTCATTTTGACTGGTCCTAATTTTTTCTTTCGCAATTTTATTGAAGTTATAAAAATGTTTTCATCAGAAATTTTTGGATGTACTTCTTTAATGACGTATACCTTACAATATGAATTGTATGAAGTTTTAATAGATGCAGTCTCGTTATTATCACAAAGCAATGTATATCGTTGGATTTACTGTTCCATAGTTCTAGTGTTAAAGTAAATTTTTTGAATGAGGATAAAATTTTGACAGTTACGGCAAAGATTTATCCGACAATTATGGAAACAATACTTTACTGCGAATAAAAAATACTCAAAATAACAAATACTACAAATTCTATGAATAATATGCAATGCGAATAACGAATAATACAATAGCGATTGAAATAGTATTCAAGTAACCAATTAAGTACAAATTCATTCAATACCGCTCAACTCTGAACTGTAGTCAGAACAGCATGCCAGTCCGTTACAGCAAGGAAAGAAACTAAAACAGGTTGAACGATGGGATCAACGCAAAAATTAGGGTCCGCGAGTACTATAAAGCAACCTTGCATACTACGGATGATCCACTTATCATTACTAGATATCCTCCTTGTCATAATCTTCGAGTTTATTCCACTTCTTCTGCGCCTGGTCCTATTTCTCTTATTTGTGCTAACGTTGATAGTACACTGGGACAAATCGTGCAATACACGTTTGAAAGAACGAAAGAAAGAGACCGGAACTGAGGGCCGTAAAAGGTTTATTGGAAAAATGAAATAACGTCAAGCAATCACGACGCGTCGCTACGATATAAGAATTTTATCTTTTCAATAAGCAAGGTGTAGAAGGCGCCTTGGAAAGGAGGGTGGGGAGGGGGATGACGCGCGAAGAAATTACTCGTAACTTTGATAATATGTAATATCGCGCCCGGGTGTATATGAGATGTCGCGCAAATGAGAATCTCGTGATACCGTTAAAGTTTATACGTACATCGGAAGCGACGCTACGATTTCGTGTGCCTGACTGCTTTTCATTGGTGAATCTGGCTCGAAGGAATCTCGAACTTGTAAACAGTCATAAATGGGATATTGAAGTTTATTACGAGGCCGTAGGAGTCGGAACGTTGAGATTTTCTTGAACAGAATTCATTATGCGCTGCGAAGGGATTACATAAATTAAATGCGGATAATAACCTGTATTTCAGTCCCGGTTACTCGCCGAGACACCGTGAGAAGCAACTAGAAACTCGAGGACGGGATCGACTTAGAATTTCGAAAACAGAATCGGAGGGTCGTAAGACGCTACGAAATGCGGCTGTTTTCAAGGAGAAAATGGAGATTTGTATATTGCATGAGTTTGAAACGTGAATGAATGGCCGTGTAGAATATTTTATGTTTGCATACTTTGAAATTATACTGGCGTGTAAAATTACAGAAGCACTTTGCGCCGAAAAATGGATGATATTTAAGCTGATGTAGCTATGCTGCGAATCTTTATGCAAAATAGAATTGTCTGCTTCGATTACAAGTGACAGGAACAAAGTAGAAATTTCTACCTTTTACTGATAGTTAGAAATACGAATTGAGATTTAAGAATTTATTAGTTTAATGCCGTTGTTAAAAGGAAAATACTTTTATTAATATTTAACATAAGTTTCAACGTAAATAATAAGAATTAATATCTATGAATGACAACGGATAGCAAATATATGTTTAGATTATTCTTTAGCGACTTCTGTAACCTTTATATACACTTTAATGTCGACAAGATGGCGGTTCAGAAAGACCATCGCTATCGTCACCTTCTTGATATAACGTCTTTAAATTTATCTATATCTAATTCTAATAACTTCAATAAGCAAAAATAATACATCCCTCTTTTTTCGATACTCTTAGTCTTTTCGTTCTTTCAATTTGAATATGTTCATAAGTACATAAAACCTGCATCGTTGTTATACCACTGCAATAAAATACCCAGGACCCATCATGCAGAATTTATTCTAAGCCGTAAAATATCTATTTTCAAAGTACCGTGGCTGTTTTTCCCAAGATGTTTTTCCATCGCCTAAATGAGTCTGAAAATGAAAATGGTTTTCTAAAATTTTGAAATTCTCGTTTAAAAATTTCTCACATTTAAATGACTGTAGAAGCAACAAATAAATTTTTAACGAACTTAAACCGCCATTGTATTAAAGATAGAAACCTCCCCTTTGTACCTACCTTATAAAATTCATTTCATGAGTTTTTTACGTACCTATTGAAATATGAACAGTTGTTTGTGCTGACGTTACATTATGTAAGAGTATATTACACGGAGGAAATTAGAAGTACTGGAAACAATATCTGTCACATTACCAGTTAACTGTGCTTGACGTGTATACATGTCATTCAAGAGCTTTGTTGTAATGCAATTGACGTGTGGAAAAACCAATTATCATTTGCTATAAAAACTCGAAATTTCAATCAGAAGTAACAAAAATTACATTTCACAGTATGTTTCCTTTATATTATCACTAAAACTGCTTTATATTTTATGAACAAAATTTGATTATCCTCTCTGCTATATTGAATATTCTTCAATTTTTTCTTGTTTATGAATTGTATTATTTTTCTTAGGAACAATTACTTTTCCAACAATGAATTGCTAATTTCTCTATCGAATAAAAATGTAAATCTTCCTCGATTTGCTTTAATTTATGCGTACAATTTTTAGTAGAAAAATTCTGCGTTCGCAGTGTATACTCCTCGTTGCTTTTTCGCAAGTTGTGAGGGATTTCTAAAACTAAATTCCGCAGTTAATTCGTTAAAGCATTGGCAAAAGCCCTTTGGAGTATTTCTATGAAACAGTGAGTAATGTGCAAGAAATTGATACGACATTAAGGGGTCAATATTCGTTTGCAAATACTTAGATAGGCATAGACTAATTGCATACCTCGTGCGAACACTAAACATGCACGCTCGAAACAAATATGAAATCCTCACTTTAGACCTACGCGTTCGAAACACACCGTATTTACGCACAACGCGTGCACACAAATCTGTTCGTCCAGTCTCTATGTGGTGCAACTGGGATTATTTTAGCACCGGTGGCACACTTTTTATCGAACGTTCGATAAAATGGCTACCAAACACGTTGCGATAAATTTTAAGAGGTCGTTACAAAGAGGAAACTTCAATCTTCAAATCTACGGTAGTTTTAGTCCGTTGAAAAATTTGTCAATGTCTGTGGGGACGTTTAAACCGTTGAAGCAATAAAACAACTTTGAAGTAATAACAGTAAGATCGTTTTGAAATATCACAAAAATTTTCATTAAATCTAATATTCTTGCCTATATTTTAATTCTTATATTTATCGCTTCAATACGCACTCTTGTCTTATAGGGAACATAGATACAATCGCTCCGTCGAAAAATGGACGAGAAGTAATTTTTTTTCACGGAATGTTATCACTAGAACTACCGAACCAGTCGAAATGAGTAGTACCTGATTTTTTCGTTTACAATTACTGAAGTTATAAAAATATTTTCACGCGAAAGATTCGAAGCAATTTCTGCATTTTTGCAGAAATTATGATAAAAATTGTACGAGGTCTGAATGGATACAATTTTGTCATTATTACAAAGTAATATACATCTGTCGGATTTATTACTCGGTAGTTCTAGTGTTTAATGTAAAAAATTTTAAAAAGCGAAACGCACGTATAATTCTTTACCGTGCCACAAGATGGAAAACCTGTTCATAAAAACTGTCAGAATGACCTGGAAGTGTAGATTTCACACTTTAAAATGAAATCAATATGATAGTTCTACGAGTTTAGATTACAATGATATAATGGTTTAAGCTCAAACAATGTTTCATCGCAAAAGTGCCGATACAATTCTGTATGTCACTGCAGTTCTCTTAAATCAGAAATAAATTTCACATATAAGGTGATTAGTAACTGGCAATATAATCGGAAAGAAGACGTCATACTACGGAAAAAATAATTCGAAAATGCAGAATAAGTTTTTTTTATACGAGGTTGTGCTTGAGGAAATCACCATTGAGAACTCGTCAAGTTCACGTACTTCGGATTTGTCGTCTTTTTATATATATCCAATGGTGATATGCATGCACCGTAAAAGTGCAATAAGGCTTACTAATTTTTTATTTTGGGCAATATGTGACAAATTTTGCCTACAAAAT
This sequence comes from Agapostemon virescens, assembly GCA_028453745.1. NCBI lineage: Eukaryota > Metazoa > Arthropoda > Insecta > Hymenoptera > Halictidae > Agapostemon > Agapostemon virescens. Next base: position 23,255,936 of record CM052094.1, read on the forward strand.
TTCCGCTGAATAATACTTTTCCTGTTCCGCTTAGAAGTACAAAGGTGTAAGATATTGTAAAATCTTTTGCCATAAAAAGACGAAAAACATGCTGTAAAAATTAGAAAAATTTTCGGATATAATCAAATTAGACTTTATCGTGTATCAAAATAAAAATTTACGTTGAAATATATACGTATATTTTGTACAAGTAATGTTAAAAAAATGTGGTATCATTTTTTATTAGGACGTGTAAGTTTATATTTAACACTTTTTGACAACAGGAAAGCCAATAAATAGGCAAAGGCGCATCTAGAATCGATTCTTTACTATTACACCATCTTTTGTTCAAACTAAAGTTATTATATATTTTACCGCCCTGCTATTCTGCACTAACAATAGACTTTACTCAACATTGTTTGGAAAAATATTCTATTGCTATTAGGGTTTTATTAACCATGTCTTTTCAAAGCGTGCACCTTATGTGTGTTGCAAAAATCAAGAGTTCTAGCGAGAGCATAAGGAGATGCATGAAGTCATCTGAAATTATTTATACTTTTTATTTGTTCGTTTTATTTTCTATTGAGCTCCAAATATTCTAGACATATTGAAATTTACAAATACATTTTAATTTTCGCTTAAATTACAATTTAAATAGTTGTAACTAAATTTTACGCATGACAAGTATACTCGTCATGACACAAAATACTGCCAATTCTCCATGACGAGTGTACTCGTCAAAAACAGCTGGTTAATGAAATAAGATTATCAAAACGAATATCTCAAAATACAATTTTATCAGAAACGTCCTTATGCCAAAGAACCTTTCGATTTCTGTTTAACGAAAGATGCGAGTAGTTTCAGGTTCGTTAGTCTTAACAATTAGTAACGGTTAAAGTAAAAATAAATTACTCTACTCCATTGCTTCTCGAAAGGATAAAGCGCAAACTGTAACGGCAACTTTTCTGTGGCACACAGTGCAGTTCAGTACGACTTTTCTCCTTGAACTACTTGCCCTCATGATACAAGTGGAAAAAATGTCGGCTGCATTGTTCGCCTTCTTATCAAAGAGCCAGTTGAGTTTAGGCTTAGGCTTAGGCTTTCCTTTATGCATTTTCTTCGCTCCAAAGAGAGCCGAGAGATCTCGAACAAAAAGTGTGTTAAGCTGAAACACGCTCGATGAAACAAAAATCGAAAAAGTTATTGTACGGAATTGCTCGCTCATTTCTTAACTTCTCGCCTATCTGAAGATTACTGCGACAATTCGAGCACCTGTTGAAAGAACTATTCCCTTAAAAAACAAAACAGATTTTAAGGTTCGCGAGCCACGATTGGTTTTTCAATTTGCATAGTGAAGTAAACAATCGAGATTTCGAACGCTCATTGGATTAAGATGCTTTTCAGAAGATTACAACACAATTGGTTATTTACAGAGCCATAATGAAGTTTAATGTGTGACCGATCCTACCTGTTTGTTGTATACAGTGAATTACAAAAATATTCAGGCACTAGGATGTATTCAACTTGGACACTCTGTATTATTGTTAGTTATTTATGAATGAACTCAAAATGGTTTCTTTCGATAAATCATTCGTTCTGCTTGCAAATATGTACAAATCGTACAATTACATCAAGATAATTATATAATATTATACATAAAAACATAATAAAACTGTGTCTTAACATAAATTATATATTATAAATTATAATTATTACAATATTAACACTAGAACTATCGAACAACAAATCCAACGATATACATTGCTTCGTAGTAAGTTATACGTCATTAAAGAAGTAAATCCGAAAATTTTTTATGAAAACAATTTTTGTAACTTCAATAATTGCGAAAGAAGAATCTAGGCACTGGTCAAAATAACTGGTTTAGTAGTTCTAGTGTTAAATAGTAATTGATGGATTTTCTAGAAGCGTTCGGCTCGAACGTAGCTTTTATTTACAAACAAACTTTTATGTATTATTCAGTCATTATACCGTCTAGTAATTTTCCATTTGCCTTTCACCCGAAAGGCAAATCATATCGTCATATTTCCGCTATGCTTGATTAAAAACAAAACCTAGAGTGACAGACGCCCTTTTATAGATTCAGACACGACCATAAAATTGAAGCACTTTCATTAAGTGGTCGATGAAGATTAATAAATGAGAGAGAAAGGCGAAAAGTTATTCGAAAAGTAAAATAAAATCCGCGATTAAGTGTTTCGACATTAACTGCAGAATTTCGAGAAGAAAGAAAGAAAATTTAATGCACAGACAGTTCGGCGAATGCTTAGAGAAAATGGTTACAATGATCAATTGACTATGAAGAAACCGTTGAAGCAAGTGGAAAAAACATTTCGTTTTTACAAAACATATTATTTCGAAAGGAGAGTCATGATGGAGTGTGAGATCTTTGTTGATGAGTCTAAGTTGAATGTATTTGGCTCAGATGGACGACGCATGGTATGGCGTAAACCAAATACTGCTTGAATATGAAAAATTTGCTAGCTACTTCCAAATACAGCGGTGAAATGTTGTGCTCTCGGGCTGTATATCAAGCAAAGTGGTAGAAAATAAAGCTTTTCTCGAAGATATTATGGATAATATTTAAACTTTCTAGAGGAAAATTTAATACAAAGTACAGTCGGTATGGGTATTGAAAGAAGTTTGAAATTTTACCAGAATAATGAAACGTAGCACAAATCACGGATTGCACGAGAGTATCTGCTTTATTATTGTCCAAAAGTTTTACATCCCCCTCAACAATCCCCAAACGTTCATAGAGAATTTATAGAATTATTTAAATAAAGGAGTACGAGTAACACCAAAAATATAAAGGAAGAATTGAAGAAAAGATTACAAGAGGAGTGGAATGAAACTAGTACAGAATATATTAAAAAATTTTAATATAAACGTTTTAATGGAAACGTTTAAAACATGTTATAAAACAAGAAAGCTATGCTATCAAGTATTAAAACATAATTCCTAAATTATAAATAATACACAAAGTATCAATTTTGTACATTGACCGAATATATAAATAGGATTGATTTTGTTTAATGTGTATTATTATGAAAGTGGGTTAAATTAATTATACAATTGTTATACGTTCGTAAGTACGATAAACAGTTTGTTGGTAGAAACAATTTCGAATTCAATTCTTAAGTAATTAATAAATGTACAAGGCCTCAATGTCAAATATATGCCAGTGTCCGAATATTTTTATGACTTACTACACTTCGTGTAACATTGGTTCCTTCTCTCTCGCGCGGAACATGTTGTGATCCTAATTTTCTAAAACGTAACCAAAACCTCAAAAATGAATTGTTCACCACAATTATGTCCTTTGTAACAGCGCATGATTTTTACCAGCAGTTCGAGACAACCGCGCAATTACTCTCGTGGACTCGACGCAACAGCATTCTTTAATGTTGTTGCGGAATGTAGAAACACGAACATAAACAAGAAGGTACTTAACACGTTAGCTGTCACGTCAGTCACCAGTGACTGACACTGAATACAGTATAAAATGCGATATTAAACTAAAAAGTTACATTGTTTTCGATCCAAACGTAATCTTTACACACCTACATAGAGTAAGTTTGAACCTTACAAGTGAGCTTGCCATTGGTATACCACAGTACGCACTTCTAGACATCGCGCATGGCCTGATCGAGTATGCTCATCATGGAGAATTGGCAGTATTTTGTGCCATGGCGAGTATACTCGTTATGCGTAAAATTTAGTTACCATTAGCTTTTTAAATTGTAATTTTAACAAAAACTAAAATATATTCGTAAATTTCAATATGTCTAGAATGTTTGGAGGTCAAGACGAAATAAAACGAATAATTAAAAAGTATAAATAATTTCAGATGGATTCATGCATCTGCACATAGTCTTGCTAGAAGTCTTGATTTTTGCGACGCACATACAGTGAGTAACGAAAGTATTCGAACGGAAAGGATTCGGACGGATGAAAAGTTTGACGTTGAAAAAACATAAGTCATATTACGAATTACAAAATACTTTTATTTCTGTAATAACACATAAGTATCATGATTATACATGTTAAATTTGAAGTGTCTCTGATAACGTAAACAATACTTATAAAATGTTTCTTGGTAACGACATCTAAATGAACGTCACAAAAGTATTCGAACGACTAAATTAATAGTGCATATTTTAAACAACTATAGTGTTTTAATATTTTGTCGGACCACCGTGAGCACTTATTATGGCTTGCAACCGTCGTTGCATGCTATCAACCAAATTTTCAGTAATATCTTTTTTTATATTGTTCCAGACGTCCAAAATTCTGGTCTTTAATGCTTCCTTGGAATTAATACTATGTTTACTAAGTTGTTTGCCAATTTCTGCCCATAAGTGTTCTATGGGGTTAATGTCCGGACTTTGTGGGGGTGTTTCTAAAACGTGGGGTACGTTGTATATGATCCATTCTTTAACAATACGTGCGGTATGTTTTGGATCATTGTCCTGCTGAAAATGAAAATTGTCTACTACCCCTAATTTTTCCGCACTTTGCTTCAAATTGTCTTTCAATATTTGCATATATTTATATTTATCTAATATTCCGTCGATAATGACGAGGTTTCCAACACCACTGGCCCCCATACATCCCCATACCATTATCGACCCACCCCCATGTTTCACGGTTGGTCGTAGATTTTTAAGATCCATCTCTCTATTTGCTTTTCTCCAAATTTTATGACATCCATCTGAGCCAAATCTGTTAATTTTGCTCTCGTCCGAAAAAATTACGTGTTTCCAAAAGTCCTTATCCTTGTTGACATAATTTTTAGCGAAACTTAATCTCTTCTGTTTATTGACTTTGCTAATAAACGGTTTCTTTCGAGGAATACGACCATGAAAATCATTTTTAGGGAGAATTCTTCAACAAAGTTCAGGATGAACTTGTTTTCTGAAGCTATCAGCAACTTGTATAGCAAGTTTTGGTGCAGAAATTGTTGGGTCCTTTTTTATTTCACGCACAATTATATTCTCTTCCCTCTTGGTTAATTTCCTAGGCCGGCCAGAACGGACTTCATCCTGAAGGATTCCAGTGGTTTTTAACTTTTTTACGATGTAATAAATGGTAGATTTACTTTTCCCTAACAATTGTGCTATTTCGCCATAGCTCTTGCCTTCATTATGCCACTTAATTATCAATTTTCTATCAGTGATGCTTGTCTCCGATTTTTTTCGGTACATTATTAATATGAATTTTACAATCTTATTGACACTTGCAGCACTGAACAAGGGAAGTGTGTAACACCAATTGAGAAAGCCAATCTTTACTGTTTGTCAAATTCAAGGATTGTTTTGTACTACAAGTTTCGTCGTTCGAATACTTTCGTGACATCTGTTTACTCGACGTTACCAAGAAATCTTTCATAAGTAATGTTTACGTTGTCGGACACACTTCAAATTTAACATGTATAGTTATGACACTTATATATTACTATAGGAACAAGAGTATTTTGCAATTCGCAATATCACTTACATTTTTTAAGCGTCAAACTTTTCATTTCAGAGCGTTCGAATACTTTCGTGACTCACTGTAGGTACGCGCTTTGAAAAGAGGTTGCTTAGTTAACTGGTTATACTGCACGGATGATTCCAAAGAAAATAGGCTTATTTAATGTTTGCTACTTGAAATAGTATTTTACCCAGATTTGTTTGACGGTATTTGTTCGAGTTACGGAAACAAAATTTTAGCGTTTACATCGTATGCAATGATCTGTTGGTGGTCCAACAGGCCGAGTCTCGAAATGGATATTATCGAAATTGGATTAGCAGCCGATCGATGGGACCAGGAATTTCACTATCCTAACGCTTATCAGCTCGATAATTACTGTAATGACTCACCGTGGTAGGAAGGTTCCTCGATTCGAGCGCGTCGTTGTGCGTCACTTGAGACACCGCGGCGGAACCGGACGCTCTAAACACAGGGGCGAAAAGGGTACGGTGACGACATAAATCTCCGACTTAACGTGAGTCGCGTTACTTTCTTCGAGCACCTAGCCACCCCACCCAAGGGGCGGGGTAGAGCCAGCAGAACAAATTCGTTCGTGAATTACTTGCCTTCCCGAATTCCGGACCCGACCCGACCTGACCCGGCACGGCATGGCGTGGCCAGGCCCGCCCGGCCCGACGCCGGCCACCTACAATAATTTATTTCCCATGAAATTCGTTGCATTCTAGCCGGGTGATAAATTAAGAGAGGTTCAATTGTTTCAAGAGAACGATCCTGTGGTCGGCTACCGGCGGTTTGTCGTGCTTCAGAGGCGGAAAGACCGATCAGAAAAAGAGAATAGAACGGTTGAATGATAATTATTTCTTTCTTCTGCCGCGTGTGCAAATTCGTCGACCGAGTTTGGCGCAAGAAATAATACGATAACGCAAATGTAAACTAAACGATCTTATTCGAAACCACGTTCATATTATGTGTACCCATTAATTCTCTGTTTGTATAGATATTGATTAGAAGTAAAAAGATTAGGTTCAAGCAAGGTATATTTTTATTTGCTTACTTCTGCGTGGTCTTTTATTCAGTAATAAATGTTATTAATAGAACTATTATAGCTTACTACGATAAGCAGACTCGACGTTCACGCTTTTCTTGAAAATTGTTCATACTTTTTCTATTACGAATAAATTTTACATTTAAGATTACATTTAATTTCAGACTTAAGATTCTCTTTAATTAAATGAATAAATATAATAGTATATCTCTTTTATTTTGCATTACTTGTAAAGTTGCAACATTGACAATCAAAGTAAAGTGAAAAGTAATCAACATTTTCGTCATCATTAATTTATGGTAAATTAACATTGTATTTTGGTGCTACAGTTTTAAGAAATGATGAAGTGTCCCATCGTTCCAGATACAGTAAAAATTACTAATAAGCGTTACGTACGGAGAATATTTTCTGTTTGACTTTCTCTCAAGAATCTGTAGAGTTCGTCTCTGACAGGAAACGTCGTACAAAATCTCCCGGCAACGTCCCCAGTTATGGACCAGACTGTATTTCATTAGAAAATACACGAAAATAAATGGTGTGATTCTACGTGGCCCAAGCACTCTGTACAGGTAGCCCTTCTCCACTATTGAAGATATTGGTGGCTCACAAAAGTATCCCAACATTTATTTTAAATCTAAATAACTTTTTTAAGATTGTAACAAACGTGTTGACTTCTCTTAAGCAATTTGATACAGCGATTTACTAAATGATATGCGAAAAGGATTTTGAGAAAGTTGCAATTGGTATGAATTACATGACAAATGAAAAAGGAACTTATAAAATATTTTTTACTTGTGCTGTGTATTAAAAAATTTAAAGGTGCATTTTGTAGACCTGTGATAGTTACACAGGTGCAGAAAAATTCATTAAAATACTATTAATGTACACACAAACTACATGCCATAAAAAATGGCGGAAAGCGCAATTTTTCACGATTATTAGTCAGTTTCTGTTTAAACTCCACAAATTCTTGAATTTTCATAAGCGTGTTGTTTTTTTGCGTTAACCGACATCGGTGAAATTTTCAGCATGTGAATAACTGACACCGGCCTGCAAAACAAATATTTTAAATTTTCTTTACGAGTTGAAATAAAAATGTTTTATTTTTTTATGTAATTTATAAAATTAGTTTCGCGGATCATTTAGTAAATCTATGTATTTAGTTTTTCCAAAAAAGTCATGTCATTTGTTTCCATTTTTAAAAAGTTATTTAAATTTAAATAGTGTCCGAATATTTTCGTGAGCCACTGTATATATCTGTTCATTTTCCGTCTGTTTAGTTAACACTAGATTTACGGATGTTAATTATATACCTCTTTTTACTGAAGTGAGTCAATTTGACTCATACAATTTTTGAAAAGTGTAGTTTATTGCAAAGAAAATAATTCCAAATAAATTTAAATGAAAGATTTATTATTAAAAAATTCATTCAAAACATTTTTTACATATAAACTCTGTTTTTGAAATAGATTTTCCGCATACATTTCGATTACATTTAGCACAAAGATTCTTACATCTATTTCTGTTACATGATTCTTGAACTTGACAATTCTTCCGTGCTTCAGTAGTATGAATAGAATGGACATGTTCTCGACATCTTCTCTACATTTACTTCTTCGCTCTTCAGTCAATTGGAAAATAAAATCTTTTCTTGAAATATTTACATGAGTGGTAAGCTATAAATTTCATGTGTTATACGATTAACTGTTAAATCATTTGATAAGTCAAATTGGCTCACAATCGTAAAAATAGATACACCACATTCAATAATGCGAAATGGGGGTGTCTGCGAGGGAGAGGAATTAACATTTACATATATTTCATTACGTGATTAAAAACCAACATATGTTTTTAAAAAATAATATTTAAGTTTTATTTAATACATATTTATTTAATATTTATGTAATACATATATATAATCAAATTTTTAATGAGTCAAATTGGCTCAGTCCGTAACTCTAGTGTTAATAATAGTAGTTCCGTTTTGTCGCATTCGTAATTTCTAACAAGATCGGGCTAAAGTTCTCCTTTGAATGAAGTTTAACCTGATTGATTCAGCTATTCCGGTAAAAGTTCTATTTGTAATTTATGCAATTACTCGACTCGCATGGCCGGTGCGTCAACACTCTGCATCATAGGTAATATCATTTTATACTGCACATTCCATTCAAATCCGCATCCTACAGCTGACTTATTTCGTATCAGGCGAGACATTCAATTTCCCAGTGGCTCCTTAATTTTAGTATTAGGTTCGTCCACGCTTGACTTCATTTCTAGAGGCTCCCCAATTTCTATAATCGTAGAGGTTCCGCATTAGATTTGTGCTCGCACTTAAGTAACAAATTGAATAAATATTCCAATGGTAATGACTTTAACTCTTTTAGTGCTGAACTACGATATATCGTCATTCGCAACAGTGCCAAGAATCGTTGCATATCCGATGACGTCTTATTATTCATATTGCGAGCGAATTCCATCTTAAAATAAATTTATAAAGGTTATAAATGGTCTAATTTCATTGCAAAAGAATTAAAACAATTGTTTTTGGGTTTAACTTGTTAGAAAACAAGGTTCGCTCTTTGTAGGTTCTAGAGTATGTGCAGTGGGGTCCTAAAACTTAGCAAATTCGTTAAATTGGCCCGGCATTCTTCGCATAGATACGATACTTTCACTCGGCACTAAAAGGGTTCAATATAATAGGCAAAATATTCTAGGAAATTGTCACACAATCGTCGGCCCATATTTGTCAATCCGACCATTGAATTAAATCTTCTTCGCTATTTTTGAAATAAATTACTAAAACGAAAATGATAAATAATAGTGTGTAAAGGGATGCACAAAACATATGTGTATTGTTTGGCAATAAGGTAGATTGTTCTGTCCCATTTTCAGGGGTCAGTGGACACATAACAAACAATTTCATTTATTAAAAGAAATATCTATGCGCAAGACAAATGGTTAATTAAAAAATGACTTCTGAACAATTATAATAACAATCAATTATATAACAGCAACAATCAATCTTTTTCTATAACCTGAATAGTGTAATAGCTCGTTAAAGTTTGAAATATTAAATACACAGTTACTGTTTGGCATTACGTGTTGTTCTTCGTTAGAGAAACTCCCCCTAGGAGTCTATGAGCAAAATGATAATGAAAACTAAATATCTTCAAAGGAAAAATAAATGTACAGTTTTGTGGAACTGTTGATATCAATACGTTCAATTTGTATCCGTTTAATACTGTACTAAACAATTATTCAAGTAGTAGCTTTAGTTGGCAATTATTTTTATTAAAAGTACCAATACTACATCTTAACGCTTACTGTTTAATGTCTCTTTCGACGATCCCGATTGTTCTGCCTGGTCTTCGACATTTTTCTGGTATCAAACCCAAAATCATACACACACACACACACACACACACACACACATTCACGCAGTCTTACTCGCTACACCACGTTTCATTCTCCGTCTTACCACATTGCTCGAAACCATTTTGAATAACTGTCACTCGGTCCAGACAGTCTTTCTTCATATGTTGTGCTAGGTACGCCATTCGCTCAGTCTGGTCAACCCTCTCTTGATGTCTACAGTACATTTTATATTCAGTTTAATTCTAACACACACTTTGATACTTAACACTAGAACTACCGAATAATAAATCCATTGATATACATTGCTTTGTAATAATAACAAGATTGCATCTACTCAAACTTCATTCAATTTTTATTGTAACATATGGTTCATTAAAGAAAGACATCGGAAAATTACTAATGAAAACATTTTTAAAACTTCAGTAATTATAAAAGAAATAAGTAGGGACTAGTCATTTTGACTGGTTTGGTAGTTCTAGTGTTAATTATATTTGGCTTAGTGATTTCTTATTTGCCTTTTATTAACTCCAATGTATTTATCACGCAAAACATTTATGTCGTTGTGAACAATAAGGAGTAGCTAGAATATTGTTTGTTGTTCGTATTTCAGCATTACATCGAACTATAAATATATTCTCTCTAACAATAACCAGGAAAATTGATTATTCGGGGAATCTGCTATTCCAAAGTGACATCGAGAATTCTTTGTAAGACGCTAACGTACGTTCACGCATTCTTACGTTTTACTCGCAATACTATGAGCTCAAGAAAGACTAATAGTAACTCGAGCTGAAGTTACGCATCTACGCGCATAACCATTTATTTCAGGTGTTTCTACTATTTTTACAAAAGTACAGCAGAATTACACTATTTCTTGCTTTCCCTAACATTTTCCCATTTTTACTATTTACAATCCTGCAACCTTATTTTAGAACAACTGACATTATAGTAATCATGTATTTCAGCTAACCTCAAATTTTATATTTATAAGTATTAACAGTAGATTGTAAAATATCGGCTCCCGATTTTTTACACAAAAATACATAACATTTTAGATGTCAATTGAAAATATTTCGTTTCGAAGGCTGCATTTTTTAAAAATCAGAAGGCTGTAAGATTTCATTAGTAAAATAATGATCGTGTATTCAGTGGTAGATATAGTTTGTATTCTCTTATATAGATAAAAACGTCAAATAAGGCACATAGCTTAGCCTTTCAATTAAAGTCCTGATTATCAAAATTGCAATGTCACTTTTTCTCTTTTATTATAACAGAAACATTAACGACACGTTTAAAAAAAGCAGTAAATTTTACTGATCAAATTTACAGCGATTGTGGCTATAAAATTCCGCGCAAAGTCTTTATTTACAAACCATGATTTATTGTTATTTTTGAAATAGTATTGAAAGTATTCTTTGCCTTTCGTTTTTCCTTTGTTATCTGCAAATTCCTTACAATTTATGATACATTCGTATTTAAATGAGTCTCGAAGAATCAATCAGTGAGATAAAAATGCGGCTATCGGATTGTTCTAGAATGGCTGTTTTGTGTGTTTTACCGTCCGTAAATAATCACATTTAAAAATGTTGCTCAACAACAAAAATGAAATTTAGTATCTATTTAATGAACCACAAAACATTTGATAAAGAACTCTGGCTACTGCTGAATTAATACGATCACAGGATTTTAAGAAGCACCTGGTATGGTTACCACATCTTTTTACTTTCATGTTTGCACAAAATATAATTACTGGAAAAGACATTTAGGCAAGTTTAATTGAAATTATTTTTATTAATTAAAAATCGATTTAATTATGAAAACATTTTCTCTTTTGTTGACGGTAGGATCGGTTATGATGAAGGTCCAAATTTTGTTCACATCATTTCGTCGCAGTCTTACAATTTGCCTAAACAAATTGGTATTCGAAAATAAGGACCACCCTACTATCCGGGTGAATTGTTTTACTAATGAAAAAGTAATAATTATATTAGAGGTGTCTGTCCATCGTTCGGGGAGGTGGAAGCTCAAGTACGATACCTCGAAGAAGCACGTACTCCAACTCAAATTAATGGAAATGAGCGTTGATTTGAGATCCCACCAACTTGGTTGTTGGTGGAAGTTTTATTCCGTAGACTGCGTGTTATAGTTGAAACGTTACAAGTATCATTGTGACTAACCGATCTTGTTCTGTCCGGGTCGAAGAACAGCCTGTTCGAAGGCATTTGTTTCCAATGTCTTGGACGGATGCCGTCCTTTCTTCGAAAAAATTAATTAACATCGGCAACCTGAAGGAGAGGCTTTTTCCTCCATCGTGGAGGAATTTTCCAAGAAGATCCTCCCCCTTCAGTGGACTATACGAAGGGAAGAGGAAACGGGACTTCGGAAAACTTCGTTTTGACTATCTAGTCGAGCAGAATTAATTTGACTACCGAGTCAACCACATCGAATCGTTTCTACTTGTGAAACGAGTGGAATTTAGAATATCACGAAATACACCATCATTTCGGAGTGTATCTTACGTTCTGCTGAAGATCTACCATTGCTAAATTTTCCTAATTTTTCGTACCCTGTACGAACACGGTCCGTCGGAATACATTGAGCTAGCCGTCCAATATTAATTTGGCCGACAGCATTGGTGAAAATCGAAGAAGAGTTGCGAATGGCTCGTCGCATACTCAGATATCGAAAATCGTCACCTGTTCTGCGTCTTATAAACACAATCGCGCTAACCGGAACTTAAAACTCCGTTCGAATACGCGACCGTGAGGAAGTGGACGTTACATTGCCTGCTCATATACTATTTTTGGTGAAGCAGATCCTGACCAATGATATTGCTTCGTTTGATCTATCGTCTAGAGCATGTTAAGGGTTGTGGGAGGTCGGGATTTTCCAATCGGCATTAACGGCAGTTCGGCGACGGGTATTGGCAGGTCAAATCTGAACGGTTGAAATTTATATGGTGTTTTAGCTATATTACTTTCGAGAGACAAACTTCAATAATTATTAAAAAAAACTATAGCGGTTAACATGCAATTCAGAACAAAGAAAACATTTGTATATTAATAAATTGCACAAAATTTCTTCCAGTCTGAAACTTTTGCATAGAGCGCACGAGCTCTACATGGCGCAGAACATGTTAATAAGTGTTTACCGTCCATTGTTTCCGAATTATAGTGTTTGCGACAATCTACCGGTATGATAACCATACTTGATCTCTCTTAATCTATTTCCAAGTCGCGGGAAGAACAGCCCTGTTTCCTGAAACGCGAAAAATAATATCGTAGTCGTAGGTGGTAATCATCGCGACGCGAACGTGAATGCGAACACGAATGCGAACCGGAACGTGACGAAATATTATGGGAACGTAATGGTGGCGTTGTCGAACGTGCTTGCGATGAGCGCCATTCGTCCGGTAACTAATGCACAGATCCAAAATGGAAGTGCGGTGTTGGCGACAGAGGAACGGACGTCTAATGGGTTGAAAAATTTGCATAACACGCGTTTAATGTATCCGCGCGGCGGAAATATTACCACCACGGGGAATATATGTACGTGTGTGCGTCGGATCGTGGAATTACGGGCAACGTACATTTCTGCCAGGCCCACGAGCTAGTCAAAGGAATGTGAAATGTTTTTCATTTCATGCCCGCCGTTTCATGATTAATATCCGCGCTTCTTCACCTGAAACATAGCCACGTGGATTCTGATTACACGAGCGAGCGTAATTTTTCGTCGATCGATCATAAATTTCTATCAAATATTTCCTCGTTGTACGTTTTTCGACAATATCCGATGACAAATTTAGATCGGAGATGAGATCTTTTGATACGTATTGGATCGTGTAACTGTATTTTAATATTTTAAGTTCTAGCTAATGCAATGAATGTTCAAATTATTGGGGTAATTGAAACAAAAGCATGATTTCACAGTAAATCAATGAGTTATTAAGTGGAAACCTACTTATTCTAAATTCTTATTATTTTTCTATGTATGGTTCTGTAACTTCCTATCAAGTCAAAAAGGTTTCTTAAATTCCAATAAAAACTAGTCAAGGTTCTTGATTGGTTTGGGAATCTTCTAGAAATCAATTTAGTTGAAAATTTATGAACATTGTAAAAAAAGGAACTTTTAAAGAAGCATGTTACAAACATGCAACAATCAATCGAGTATTTCATTACAATATGTCACGGGAATGATACAGTGAAAGTAAACTGTATAGAATATATCGAAGATTTGCTAAAAGTAATATTGGCAGTTATTGTATTTTTATTTTCACGTAATCATAGAAAATACACTATTCGCTCAGCCGCACAGTGCCCAAAACCATGGAAAAAAATCGGAGGAATCACTGTTTCGTATCGATTAAAAGCTATGTTTCTTCTATGCTAAAATGTCCAAATAATCATTTTTATGAACAGAAATATAAAAAAGTTTAGTAAGAAATCAATTTCAATCCAATTCTCGAGACAAAATTAGAGAGATCAAACAAAACATCAGTTCATAACGTAGCTTGTTTAGATTGATTTATGAACAAAAGATGTGTGTACGAAATAATTTTTATAGAAAATGATTGCCAAATTTAATTGCGGTGAATCTGTAAACATTTAATAATTACATGCATTATAATCGCCAATATAGAATGAAAAAATTAAGTTTTCTTTGCATGAAGTATTAAATTAAGCTGTTCAAATCATCCTGAGAATTGAATAGCATCGTCTTTACAGGACAGTATGCTTTGATATTATATAAGTTTTGTTTGCGAAAAATTGCGATATTCGAAATTATTTTGCGAAATATGTAGCAGTATCGGTCAACCGCCGAGTACGCAGATATCCACTTGCAGACATATACGAGACTTACCAACGGTTATTGAATAAATAATGAAATTCGCGATATTATACAATTATACATATGGTTAAATTAATGAAAATCAATGTCTTTATAATCATTAACAATTAGTTATAAGATAAGTACCATCCTCTAATTTTGATGATCTTTTAACCCTTTACATTCGAAGCAATTCCATTCCAAAATCGAAACCATATTTTTCACTATAATAGCTCCGTTGTACGTAGTTGATTTCCTTTCGTGCATATGAATTTAATTCCACACGCGTTTTGCTTTGTACCAATGTCGCCCGAGCATTTCCGATCGTCCCTGATCCTAAATGTGACCATCGTTTGATAATTTTATCGTAGATAGACAATGCGTATAAATTTGTAAGATTGCAGATTTAACAGTTTAAAACCACGTTTCAGTTTTGCAAAAATTGGTTTAAAAATTTATCTACTGAAAATTGGCAGTATATTAATATTTTAGTTATAAATATCGCATTTTTATATGTAAATATATAAACTGTATCTATAATGACGCCATATAGAGACAGCGTTCAATATGTATATAAAAGCACCACTTTGTTCCATCTCTTTGTCATAAACAGAACGAAAGTCATTTAATACACGTTCGAAAAACATGTTTCGACTTTCCGG
>CM052094.1:23281316-23311535 GCA_028453745.1 Agapostemon virescens
ATTTCCCTGTATTTTCAACGTTGCGATGTACAAATCCTACTTAACAGATGTGAAACATTTTTGGAATATACAGGGCGAGTCATTATTTATTTCATTTTATATACATATGTATATAGAATTGCTCAGATACCAGCATAGTGATGTAAAAATTCTTTGAAACAGTTATGTGGCAATTTTTACCGACACCTCAGAGTCGCCATTCGAGTGCAAAGGGTTAATATCTCCGTTGAAAATAAGACTATATGTGATACTATTCGCCGTATTATTCGTAGAGAGTTTGAATTACAAAGAATGCCAATGATTCTGAAGGACGATGTCCATCTTACAGTATGCTAGTTTCTGCCTTTGATGAGATGAAGGTGTAATGCTATGAAACGACAGGTTCTCTCGAAATTTGCTGATAATGCGGATGCTGAGTCTTTGCAGAGCTGACTTCAGCGTTGCTTGTGAATGCTGCAGAGCTAAAACTACCGACTCTACCGAATTCGCTGCTCCGATCGTCGATGGCACGAACATGTTGCACTTGCTGCACAACTGAATCTTCTCTTTGCTTGTGGATGATACGCGCAGATACCACAGCACTGTATCCTACTCGAAGGACCAATTGTTTCGTTGGGAAATCCTTGGCAAGGCACTTCGGTGAATCGCGGCTTTCACAAGCCGCACTAATCTTGTGTGGATATTGGGTATAATTAACTGTACATAGGAACAATATATGGATTATACAGACGAGTTATTTCTGCATACGTGGCAGTTACTAAGTTCATGTTTTAGAAAGTGTTTTCCACTCTCTTATACTAAACAACTATGCAAATTACATTTACTGTAACGGACAACAATGTGAGCACTGATTAAAATAAAATCTATTGGATAGTCGGAAAAGTAATGAGAAATTTTTGTTACTAGTCGTGTTGTTTGGTGTCATACATCGGGCAACACTAATCAGATTGAATCATACTAACGCGCATTTGAAGGTGACATTTCAGACTACAATTTTCATGCAGCCAGTTTTATATTTCGTCAATCCTATCAAAAGTAATATCAGTATGAAAATTAGAGAAATTTCTGAAAAAATTCACCATGTTTTGCAAGTTTACTACGAAAAAGACAGAAACGCTGCACAAGACAGGGAAAAAATTTGTGGTGTTTACGGTCAAGATGCTTTATGAAATGCAACAAAAGGTAAATGGTTTGTTCGCTTCCGTTCTAGAAATTTCGATATTAAAGATGCACCTCGTTCTAGTCGACTAATCACTGAAAAAGTCGATGAAATAATGCAAATGGTTGAGCAAGGTCGGCACGTAAGCAGACATGACATTACTAGGGAACTAAACATTCACCATTCAACCGTTTTTGATCATTTGTAGAAGGCTGGATACAAAAAGAAGCTCGATGTTTGGGTGCCTCATGATTTAACAGAGAAAAATTTGATGGATCGAGTTTCCATCTGCGAATCATTGCTCAAACCTAATGAAATCGAACCATTTTCGAGCTTGGCTGGGAAGTTTTGATGGATCCACCGTATAACCCAAATCTTGCACCATCAGATTATCGTTTGTTTCGATCTCCTCAAAACTACTTTGATGGTAAAAAGTTGGATTCAAAAAGGACTGTGAAAATCATTTGACCAAGTTTTTCGCCAATAAACCACAGAAGTTCTATTCCGATGGGATTATGGCTCTACTACAAATATATATATATATATACTTGAATAAAATTCATTTCGAATAAAAGAAATATTTAATAAAAAAATTACAAAAATCTCAACATTTTTCCGACTATCCAATATTTAGTTGTGAGCAGTATTTTGCAACACCTACTAACTTACAATGAGAATTTTCCATGTCATTGCCATTGGTGTATATATAGAAAATGTATTCGAATAATTAGATATAATAAAACATTCTTAGTGGAATGTTGGGATTAGGAGAATCTTCCAGTGATTGGCCTAGATGAACATCGCAGTTAGAAATACCGAATGGTATGTTGTAGTCTCTGGTAAAAATAGGTCGTTTTACAGCAATCGCTAGGTTAGGTCGTAATTCCAATACACTAAAAAGATTTTCAGTGAACAGGGGTTTTTCAGTTGTTTATCAGAAAATATAATAGTAAAATATAATATAATATAGAAAATAATATATAAGATTAATTAATATATAAAATAGATAATTATAATATACATAATAAATAATATATAAAATAGAAAATATAATAGAAAATATAATATAATTTGTATGGCACACTTAGTGGAAGTGTGTATCTATGAAGGTTACTGCTGAAGCAAATTCATGCTGTAAACGTGTTGATCGAAATACCAGAAACATGTTAGTTAACCAATACGAAAAACAAAATATATGCTACATTACTGCCGATAGCAACCACGAATTTATTGAAATGTATGACTTCTACATAGCAACTTGTATTTAATAATATCCCAAACTTGCCAGCATTTCAATTTTTTGAACGCAATAGAAAGATTAAATTTATTTTGTTTATGTCTATTAGCTCTCGTTGAACCATTATTTTTATTTTGGTTAAAGAAAAGAGATAATACAACGAAATAACAAATTTTTCTCCCTGGATTTATTCGCAGTCGAATAATTTCTGACAGAAATCGCAAGAATGGAGAATGGACATTATGAGCCTTATACTTCTGAATTGTTTAAATTCCTTCTATAATACTTTTTGTTAAACTTGTTAGAAATCTACGATAGTGAATATTTACTCTAGGGATTGCAAGAAAAGCTCAGGATAGTATAAGATATACATTCTTTACCTTTAAACATACAAAATATGTAAATATTTTCCGGAATTTGCGGGATTCCCGGGAATAATCTTGAAAATTCTCGAGAAACCTGAAACTTTTCAGGATCTCGATGTACTTGAAAATTCTGAAATTTTCGAGAACCTGTCCCTAGCCCGAATAAAATTATCGAACTGTCCCTACCAAACATTTTCGAGTTCTCACACATCTCTACTTTTTATCAGGATCTTTATACCATAATAATTTCGATAACAATATTACGTTGCACGACTGATACCGGTATTAGGATATCAGAATTATAATGAAGCAACCGAAATAAAGTACTGATACTTATCAGTTTTCCTGATGTAAAAAGTAAAATGACTAAAAATACGATACATATCTGACTACCCGTTGTTTGTTTTTTATACGACGCTACATGCGAACTCATGATACAATGACATCTGTACCATCCGGATTAACCCTTTGTACTCGAGTGGCGACTCTGTGGCGTCACGAAAAATTGGCACATTATTATTTAAAATAATTTAAACATCGCTATGTTTATATTTAAGAAATTGATAACAACTTGAGTGTTGTAAGGACGAATAACAGTAAAAAAAATCCTATATAGATAAGGTAATATAATTCATGTGGAATAAAAATATTCTAAGTCAGAAGAAATGCTCTGGTTTCCTAGTTTGAAAACAGCTTCGAGTATTAAGGGTTAATATTGCAACGCAAAGATCATCCTATCAGTACTGCTTCACTTAATATCGATAATACAGTAATACCTATTTTAATTTTCATATTTCCGTTCTCATAACGGTTATGAAGAAAGTCGGTATTAATCCTTGCTTTTTACCCATTTGTAAAAGAGCGGAAACTTCATAGTGTCCCCGTCTTAAAATCTCAACTACGTTAGTTCTCCTTTTCCCGAGTTTCCAGAGAAATTTCGTTTTAACGTTTTGTTGTTTCTGAAAATGATCAGACTTTGTTGAAGAGTCAGGCGATCGAAAGAAACATGAGTATACAAAAGACGTTGCCATAAGTAAAAATTTACTCTGTACTTCTTGCTGGTACAGATCGTTGCAACGCTGCCAAGATGATGGTAAAAAATCATTCTATGAACTTTTTGAATGGAGTAGCATCGTTGGCATGCTTTTGACGGAAGGACTGCTTCTTTGTACATTGCGCGACGACTATTGGACTACCCTGTATGCAACGATGCGTATATGCGTTGGAGGGTAGTACGGAAGACCGGATTCAAGGGATATTCATTTGCTCCTTTTGCAAATACTTGAAATCTCGTCGCGTCGTCGACCGAGAACGCGCGGCCCTCGCACGGCTATACAATGGAATTTTCAATATTGTGCTGGGAGATTGCCCTGATTAATGAGACGACGTGGCCCTTGGAGACATTGTTCGTTACCGCATGCGGCCGCTGTGTGTGTTCCTGTACGTGTGTATATGTTGCTAGAATCCATGAAGTCTGCCCGAGGTGAGTATATCTATGTAGGTAACGTAACCGGTGCTTCGTTATTAGCGGACATAAGGTAGGGGTTGAATTCTGTCGGATTCGCCGAAAATGTATAGGCCCTCGTGCTTGTCCACTGCAGATCACTACTTGAAAGATTTATTCCGTACGAGCTGTATAACTGAGAGCAGTCGCCAAGTCTGTGTTCATAGTACGATAAAAAACAAAACGGTTCAACCTTTGCGGTTTAAAAGTTATATTATACTCTGCAAAATTCTGTATAATATTGGATAGTCGCAAAATTATTGAGAGATTTTTGTCACTTTTTGATTAAATGTTTCGTTTATTCAAAATGAATTTTATTCAAGAATAAATTGGCCATTATTGTGTATGACCTTGTGCTATTTTTGGGATAGGGCCATAATCCCATCGGAATAGAACTTCTGTGGTTTATCGGCTAAAAACTTGGCCAAATGATTTCCACGGTACTTTCCCTAAAACCAACCTTTTACCATCAAGATAGTTTTGCAGAGATCGAAACAAACGATTATTTGATGGTGCAAGGATGCATCAAAACTTCCCAGCCAAGCTCAAAAATGGTTCGATTTCATTACGTTTGAGCAATGATTCGCAGATGGAACTCGATCCATCAAATTTTTCTCTGTTAAATCATGAGGCACCCAAACTTGAGTTCTTTTTGTATCCAACCTTTTGCAAATGATTTAAAACGGTTGAATGGTGAATCTTTAGTTCCCTAGTAATCTCATGACTGCTTATATGCCGATGTTGCTCAACTATTTATTAATATCGAAATTTCCAGAACGGAAGCGAGAAAAATATCTACATGCTGTTGCATTTGCTAAAATATCTTCATCGTAAACACCACAAATTTTTTCGCGGGCTTGCGCAACGTTTTTGCTTTATTCGTAGTAAAATTGCAAAACCTAGCGATTTTTTTTAGAAATTTCACTCATTGTCACACCAATATTATTATTGACACGGTTGATGAAATACAGAACTGTCTGCTGAAAACTGAAAATTGTAGACAGTAATGGTACCTCTCAAATGAGCGTTAGTGTGACAAAATTTGATCAGTGTTGCCCGATATATAACACGAAACAACATCTAGTGAAGAAAATTTGTCAACAATTTTCCGACTATCCAATATAAGCGTAAAGGTAAAGGAAACCCTTTATTGTATACAAAGGAATCATTTCTTCGGGATATTGCTATTTCAGGCTGAGCAAGTTGGATGAAGTTGTGAAAAATGCTTTCAGATATTCTCGCTTTCGCGCGTTGAATTAACAATCAGTGAATAGTTTTTAATGTAAATTGGAATCAGTGGTTCTAGTAGACCTGAATTTAAATGTACATATTTAAACAGCACTCGGCAGAGTGATGTGTTTCTGGTAACTGACTTGTAACGAATTGCTGTTAGCATTTTCGATTTTCGTTTTCTATGATTTTGGGGGAGCAACTGTACCGCATTTTATGTAACATTTTTGTCTCGATAAAAAGATTTACTAATCTATTGAAGTAATTAATCTAATCGCTTAACTAATAACAATGTTGAAACAAAGTAAATGTGAAGGTCACATTTGTCGAAGGATTAATCGCTATCTTTATATTTAAAAAATTTATAAAAATTTGAGCGTTTTATGGGCGAATAACAATAAAAAAACCCTATATACATAAGGTGAAATTATTTATGTGGAATGAAAATATCTTGTCAGAAAAAATACTCTGGTTTTCTAGTTAAAACAGCTTCGAGTGCAAAGGGTTAAACCAAATATTTTCTTTCGTATATCGAGTATACAGTATTACATATTACAGAAATAAATAAACTCAGATTTTAATATCCACAGTTGTAACGCTTCTTCGTCAACATCTAACAAATTCTTTTTGATACTGAAAAAACAGGCTTTCTACGTACTCCTATGCCGATTTTTGACGATGTTCCCGTGGTAAAATGGAATATTTGTTTTTCAATATTTTTTGGTTTCTTCTCTGCTATTTTGAATTTGAGTGATGCTCATGTGTTTTCTATGACAGGAGGTCATAATTTTGTGGAAGCCACGCTAAGAAATTAATATTGCTGCGCATTTCGTACTCTTCGTGCAGCGAACGACGCGGTATCTTGTTTATTTATAATTATTTATGTACAAATCAATAACTACTTAAAGAAAAACCACAATTTGGATTAATGTGATGGAATTCGTTGTCTAATCTGTTCGACAGGCAAACCCCTGTCTTCTATTATTTTCTTACGGGTTGTTCACCCTGAAGTAATTCTTCATTATAGTGAGTCCATATGGATAACAGTTGTAACAATATTGTCGTTGATTTAATTCGTCACAATAAATAAGCATATTGTTCTGTACAATGATGAAATAATCTCCTATCAATCGCTTTCCCTCCGGCAGTAATATTTCTTGTAACAATTTCAAGTCAACTTTCACATTTTCTTTTGCATATAATGGAATCATTTTTTTAATGCCATATACGGAAAAACACCTCCAAACCGTTACATCTCATTCTATAAATTTTAACCCTTAGCACCTAAAAAGCTCCTCTGAGGCGACGCTAAAAATTGCCATACTATTATTCGAAACAACTATTACATTACCATGTTTAATGTGTAATACGGATCATCCGTCCAAAAGATTTTTCCCAAAAGTCAATCGGCTTCAGTACATGTGTTTCATAAAATAACTTTTTCGCTACATGATCATGTCTGCTTAGTGTGTGCAACCTTGTTCTTACTGGTTGCGTCGATGAAGTATGTTTCCTCTCTCCAACTAAAGTAACTCTTATTCTTAAAACTGACTGCTTTTCTTCATAATTCTAGTCAATAGAAATTAAAAATTAAATTTATGTGAGACGTCTTCGAAGAATATTTTAAACTTGCTGTTTTTATTGAAAACTGTTGAGATTATAGTCTTTAAGTTTAATAAATTTAAGCTAGACAGAAAGAGACTTTACTGTTCGACTCTATCACAGAGAATGAATGCTAAGGAGCTGTTGGCCAAATATTGGTGGACCAGCTTCAACAAAGTAGTCGAGACTGCCTTCGAACTTCTAAGAACGTTTCATCGTTTCTCCGCTGATTTGTACTGCGTTGATTCAATCTTGCACGGAAGAAATATACAAAATATCTAATAAAACCATTCAAATTGGAAAGGTGAAAACAACCTGTAAAGTTCTGGATCAAAACCATATTCTTTAAGATATTTCGGAAACCAAAGATCGACAAAAGTTGAATCGTTTTAAATGAGAAATTCAGTTGCGCGAGAATATTTGCCGTTTCTTTTGTTTATTGTATACGAAGATATTACGATGGTGGTACCTTCTTCTCAGTGCACAGAAAATGAACCTGAGCACCTGAGCCGCGCAATAACTTCACGGAATGATCCTATTTATACTTTATTACAGTATTTACTATATTTGCGATTTCTAAATGATTTTATGTCTGTCCTACATATTTTGCGATTTCTGTATTTGTTTGAATTCTGGTTGTTCGCGCTTTAACGATAGTTGAGTTCTAGTTGTTCGCGATTTTTATGATAGTTGAATTCCATCTTAGTCTCGTTGTGTTTTGTCTGTCGTTACCTTGGTTTTGTTGTGATTGGTGTTTTGAGCGTTTGTTCCATCCGAATTGTCGCTGGTTCAAGGCAATAACGCTCTAATTTACGACAGTATTTTGCATTGGCAACTCTACACCTATTGTTTTATAGGTTTACAGTTCTAAAAATGATCTCGATATGTCTTAGTCCGTACTTAAAGGTGATTTGATCTGTACTAGTTCGAAGTTCAAAACATTCTGCTCTTCCATCTCCCAGAACCTCCAAAATCACTTCTGTTTTGTCCCTACCAATTCGGAAAATGATTTTTCCTTTGGTAGGGATAAATGGGGGACAAATCACCAGTTTGGAGGTTAATTCTAAAATTATGCAACGTCTACTGACTTCGTGATTTCGTTTTCTCACCTTACCTCGTAAGACGATGTACAAAGATCCCTTGTTCAAGGATCTTTCTCCGAAACTGGTGTCGCCTTTCCGCTGCGAGTGGGTCTGTGACGCGTCGATTGTCATTGAATGAAGTACGGCTGCTCTGTTTGCCCTTTCAAAACAAAATATTTAACCCTCTATGGGGTCGTGTAACTTTCATGTCACATGTTAATATATCGACATTTTACCAAATGATTTAATTTTTTTATAAGATAACGTATAGATCTAAATTATATAATGTGTCTGAGGTAACAAATAACAATATTGATAATGGTTGGCAGCACCGCCAATCTGAAATATTAAGATAAATGCCTTGCAAGCTGTCTGCAGATTGAAACCAACAGAATCATCTTGTGTAATTTACATTATTTGTGCTTCTATCTATTATATTCTATTATATTCCATCTATGAAACAAAACAAAGCGTACATAATAACTTTGGGTTTGCATATTAATAACAACTTATTTGTTTGCAATTTCAATAATCATTTTGTTACTATTTATATATGATACAGTTTTGATATGGATACATATGGATATATGGAATATAATCAGAATATGGATACATAATCACATGAAAGTAATACAGGAATTAGAATTAGATGCATTAGCGGTAATACATCTGAAGATTCTTTATTAAATTCTGAGTTCGATGTAGATCATCCAGTAGTATTTATCTAACGACGTATAAATATTAGAGACAGTCATTGTCTCATCATCGTCATGATGAATTTAGTATCGAATCATTATCGGATAAGGAAAATTCAGGATAACAAAAAATTGTTTAGCAATTAGTATCCCAGATGAATAATAATTGTCATCGCCATTGGAATGGAGATTGCCCTAAAAACCCCGAAGGACCCTGCTCTCCTGTGATCCATTTTCGAAAACTATTTAACAATGAATTTATAAGTGATATAGTTGACTATACCAATACATATGCACTCCAGTGTAATCCAACAAAGGGGTTCCAATAATAAAATGTTCCAAACGCAACGTACGTCTATGTTTAACACCAAGTGCGAACTGTTTTATTTTCACACTTCAGCTTTTATGCACACAAGTGCAAACATCATAAGCCGTTGTTCTTGTAAAGTTACAAAGTAACAAATTATAATAAAATTGTTTAAACTGGTAAATTTCTTTTAATTTGCATATATAGGTTTGTAATTGTTAATTTTCGTTTGCATAAATTTTTTTATATTTAAGAAAAAATTTGGCCCATAGAGGGTTATCTTTCAGCCGCACCCCAGTTCATAACTAGTTCTTCCGGCTAAGGATGCCCATAAATATCTCAAAAACAGCAGTGTATCACTTGATCGCAGCACGGACCCAAACATGATATCTAGACAGTTCTAGACAATTGATTAAGGATAGTTTGAGGTGGAAGAATATAACGATATTTAATTGGTTGTAGAAGCGATGGAATGAGTATACATCAGGGAGTAGGAAACTGTCAATGCAAGAATATTGTGATATTTTATTATTTGTTGTTTCCTTAGGTGCGTCGCACATGGTATCAATCTTTCTGCTGGACGGCTGCTACAAAGTCAATTTAAGTAGTTCATTGCATCCCTTTCGGGTATGCTAGCTAATTTCTTGGGGAACACGGCGAAGCACGTATGACCGTAGGTATTTTTGTCGCAACATTCATTCTTAATTCATTTTAATATAAACTCTAATGTGTGACATTTGATCTAAAACAGTTTCTTGCCATTTAACAATAATTATATATAAAAGTTGATAGTCTTATCCACCATGCGGAAAATGTCACTGAGCACCTGGATCGCATAATAAGTTATGCTGAATGGTACTGTGTACACTTTATTACACGAGATTACAATGTTTGCGATTTGTCAATTTCTTTTGGTTGTTCGCGATTTCTAATAGTGTTCGGTTTAGTCTCGTCATGTCCTGTTCGTCGCCACCTCGGTTTTGTGATGATTGGTCGAGGATACCTTTTGGTGGAGAATTCTAAACGTTTTTAAATGTAGGTGGGTGTGTTGAAAGGATTGTAAATTTTGTGATGAGAAACTGTCAAGGTAGATTCTGTGCGCATTGTTTTCGGTAGTCAATGTCTTGATTTATACTTGTTTGTCCGATTGTCGTTTTGGTGGGTCCGTCGCATGTAGTGCTTATCCGTCGGAATTTTAACAATTTGAATAGTTTATTGTATCTCTTTCAGGTACGTTAACTAATTTGATAGAGACACGTCGAATCGCGAGCAAAACATCTTGTTCTGTAGATTTATATGCTTTTAATATAAACTTACAGTATTTTGAATAATGACAGGGGGTTAGTTACCGTTGATTGTTCTATTAGTAGCCAAAAGATGTAGCGCAAGTACCAATAGTACTTTCAGCAGCGGCTGAAAACTGAAGGTAGTAGGAAAAGACACAAGGAAGAGAGAGCATTGCATCCTGGTCTTCCTAGAGGACTCGTCGGCAAGGCTATCTAGCAAGTTCTGCTTTAAACATATAATACATACGATTTTCTTCCTTTCTAGATTTATTTTTACAAATGTGTAGTATGCGAATAGCGTGTACATGTGCGTGCAAGTATGAGACAATGTCGCGTAGCACTTTGCAACTGTTCGCGAATTCGCTTACGCTGCGTATAGCACGTCGATGTGCGCAGATAGGTTCAAATCGAAGGACCACCCACGTGTGCGTGAAGCAAACGTAATACCACGGCTGGATCATAGGCTTTAATAAGGTTGCAGCTATACAAGTTTCTACTCTACTACCAAGTCCCGTGAAATTTGGTAAAAACTCCGATAGTTTTCAAGCTATTAGGTCAATCGGAAAGTTCTGTCCATCTAGCGTCGAGTAGCCGTAGCTCGAACTGTGGGTAACTATAACCTCTAAAGTAAGGCTAACTTTTTAGTTTGAACATCTGTTAATAACATTCAGTACATAACAATTTACGCTTGCATCAATAACTTCGTTTTTTTCTACATTGAAGATGTCGGAGTTTGAGTCGAATAAGCGTCATTTGCGCGAAGTGTTAGTCTTTTGTTTCAATTGGAAGAAAACGGCAGCTGAAGCTCATCGAATGATTGTAGACGTTTATGGCGATAATGCTGTTTCCGATAAAACATGTAGAGAGTGGTTTCGACGTTTTAAAAATGGTGATTTTTCTTTGGAGGACAAAGAGCGTTCTGGATGGCCACGAGTATTCGAAGACGAAGAATTGCAGACATTGGTGGATGAACATCCATGTCAAACGCAAAAACAGATTGCAGGAGCATTAAATTGTGCTCAATCTGTCATTTTCGACCGTTTAAAAGCCTTAGGGAAGGTCTACAAGGAAGGAAAGTGGGTCCCATATGAACTCAAGCCAAGAGACATTGAAAGGCGGAAAACCATCTGCGAAATTTTGCTTGCTAGGCAACAAAGAAAGGGGTTTCTCCATCGTCTCATCACTGGGGATGAAACATGGATTTATTTTGACAATCCTAAACGTCGAAAAACCATTTGTGATCCTGGCCAACCCTCAACATCGTCGCCAAAGCGGAATATCCACGGAAAAAAGGCTTTACTCTGCATTTGGTGGGATCAGGAAGGTGTGGTATACTATGAACTGCTAAAAACTGGTCAAACAGTCACAGGAGATCTCTACCGACAACAAATTATCCGTTTGAGTCGAACATTGCACGAAAAACGACCACAATATGAAACGAGACAGCGTAAGGTGATTATGCTGCATGACAATGCTCGGCCTCACGTCTCAAAAATTGTCAAGGAAACGATAGAAGCACTTCGCTGGGAAGTGCTACCACATGCGGCTTATTCACCAGACTGTGCCCCATCTAACTGCCACTTGTTTCGGTCGATGGCACACGCACTTGCTGAAAAACGATTTAATTCGTACGAAGATCTCGAAAAATGGATCTCCGCCTGGATAAACTCCAAAGATGAATCATTCTTTCGACGCGGAATTCGCTTGCTGCCCGAAAGATGGGAAAAAGTCATCGCTAACGATGGACAATATTTTGATTAACGTACTTTTTCATTTTCTTTCATGAATAAAGCTATACTTTTTGTAAAAAAACGGACGGAACTTTCCGATTTACCTAATAAATGCTCTAAGTGCAGTATCCGACTGCTTTCTACGTGTCTTGTCGGAAGCCGTAACGTTTTTTTATGCAGTGTCCGACTGCTTATTGTATTCCTTCGCACAAACAGGAATGGTTCTAGTGCAGTGTCCGACTGCTGGTTGTGTTCCTTCGCAGAAATAAGAATGGTTCTAGTGCAGTGTCCGACTGAATGTTCTGTTACTTTGAGGAAGCCTGGACGATTCTAGTACAGTGTTCGACAGCTTGTTGTGTGTCTTAGCGAATGGCGGAACGATTCTGATATTTTTTAAATAAGATAACCAGGGTAGGAATGCGGAAATCTCTGCTTTTCCGCACACGATCAAATTTGGCACCGTGACGAGTGACTTAAGGTACAAAGCTGCATGGCCTCCAAGAATCGTTGCCTTCTTTCTAGGAATCACTCGTCAAGGCTGCGATTCATGATGTCTTCCAATTAATTGGAAAAACCCCCCTTGCTCGTGTTGCAGGCCATCCCGGACATCTGCACGCCAAATGTCTACTGCCCGACGATCCTAAACCTTGCCTCCGCGGCCGCGTCATAAACCGTACCTGTTCTTGCCGCGACAGAGAGTGTTCAGTAACATCGTGTTCCCTTTAGAGACATTCATAACATTGTCGAGAGTCCAGCATATTTGGCCGCCATACGTGCCCAGAACGAAGACGGGCTGCAATACTTGCAAGGATTGGGCCTCTTTGTCTAAATCGAGGCCTCCCATGCCATGAACCAGGGCCTGGTCGTTGCCAAACTGCCGTCTACCCTGACGCACGTTGTCGCCCCACTGCTAGGAGAAAATGTGCTAATGCTCTTGTATCTAATTTGTAGATTTAGAATTCTTCTGGAGTCCATCGAGGACACAGCGCGTCCACCGAGGATGGGTCAACAGCTAAATTAGTTATAACTCCACCGAGGGTCGATAAGGATTCTCAC
This sequence comes from Agapostemon virescens, assembly GCA_028453745.1. Taxonomy (NCBI): domain Eukaryota; kingdom Metazoa; phylum Arthropoda; class Insecta; order Hymenoptera; family Halictidae; genus Agapostemon; species Agapostemon virescens. The sequence goes on from CM052094.1 coordinate 23,294,570, forward strand.
TAGTTGTACCATCATAGTAAGAGACCGATAAATAATCAGTAACCGACTATACTAAAATAAACTAGTTTTCGTTCGCTAACCCATCGTAGATTCAAATTCGGTCTCGGTTATTTCGTGTAAATGAAAATCCTCTGCGATCCTCGAGATTACCAGCCCTCCGGTTACAAAACAGAGAGTGTTGTGAAAAGAGTCGCGACTGTTTCGCAATGATTTTTATTGCGTATACCACGCGATGTGCGCTGAATGGGTTTGCTCGAAAGACCATACACTATAATGTGAGCAAATATGTAATAATGGTTGGTGGACCAAAGACTTTTCTACAAATAAGCTATCGTATGTTTGAACGCTCTGCTAACAAGTCCCGTAACTGGGTGAAACCCCGGTGGATTCAGATGTCGATTTAGATGGTCAAAAGTGAAAAGCAATTGGCAAAAATTCTACGATGTTCTGATTTTTATCTCGCAACAGGCTGCCACTTCGCTCTGCTCCCGATTTCTTTTCCCTCGCGGTCTTATCTGCGCGAAAAGTAGAAGGGTTGAGCGACTCGAAGTCGGAGGTCTCTCGATGTCCGTGAACCGTTACCTCCTTTTTAGAAATTACTGAAAACTCGATGCAAAGCAGCCCGACATAAGAGTACCAATTGTCAGCCGGTTCACAAAATGTAAATCCGAGGCTGTGTCATAAACCGTCTCTAATTGCTAGTTTCGGGAGAAACAGTCTGATTGAAATGTGGTATGATTAAAGCCATCTGCGAACGAACAGCGAAGTTGCCGAATATGGAACGTTTGAAGTTAGAAATTGAAGGTGAAGCGGCAAAAAGCATTTACGAAGGGATGTGCACGACTGGAGTGCGTGTGGTTTTTGTGGAGATGAAATGAAACGTAGGAAGGACTCGCGGAAACCTTGGACATTCGCAATCGAACTTGGGCAGAGGCAACTTGGAGAATTTGCGAATAAATGTGTTAATATAATAAATATATTCCTCGACGTGGACTGAGAATTCAAATTCTATATATAGAACGTTCAATTAATTTGGTGGAAAATAATTTGGTTGAACAAAATCATTTTCATGGAAACATACAGCTATGGCAATAATAACAAGGAAACGCCGATGAACGGCAAGTAAATCGAATTGGCACAGAATATTATAAACTTGATTAATAGGTACAGAGAAGCAGGATACACTGATTTATTAATGCAACATAAATTAATATCGTGGTTGGTACCGGGTTTCCTTGGATTACCGATGAAACAGTTAACACGTTGACTGACAACTACGAGTTATCACGTTGATCGTTCACTTACATATTTGTACAGCTACGATACTTTTTGATGATTACTATGTACTATAAATAGAGTTTTAATAGTTGGATTTTTTCATCGAAATCTTGACAAGTACAGTGGCAATGCTCAAAATCTTATAAACGGTTAAATCAAATGCTTATGCTTCTATCAAATAAGTCAAAATTCCTTCCTCCGCACGAGATGTAAAACTATGATTCATTATATATAATTATTGTTATACAGAAAGACATATTACATATATCATACACAAAAAAAGCTCAAAATACGTATCTCCTATTTTGTATAAAATTTATATAAGTTTATATAAATTTGATATAAAGTTTATATAAAAGTAAATTAATAATGAATAACAAAAATGGTAAAAGACAAAATTTTTAATATATTGTTTAAATATATAATGTTTAAATAACAACTTTTGTTATTTAATCGAGCAACCGAAATCCCTAATCAGAAGCACTTGAATTAACAAAAATTCAATGTTTTTCGATCTTTGGTTTTCGAAGTGTCTAGAAAAATGTGGTTTCGACCCCCAACTTTGAGGATTGTTTTCACTCTTTCAACATGGATGGTTACCAATGAAAAAAACATATGTCAAATATTTATCGAAAAACTACATTTCACATAAATTTCAATAAAATCGACTCGAGTAACGTAAATGTGTTCCTGTGTTAGTCTTATTAAAAACGAATAATTCTTTTTAGAAAGTTACATTTCCGTTGAAATTAATGTTTACTTTAAAGTGTTTGAAATGTAAATTAATTTTGTGTACAGGGTGACGAAGGGATATTGATAGTACCTGCGATTTATAAATAATATGATAAAACAAATAAATTCGTACTCAATGATATTGATATTATATAATATTGTAGTATTAACAACATAGAAATTCGATTTACTTACACGTTAATAAAACTAACATAATTTTGACATCAATTAGCGTAGAACTTCGTTTATTTGAATCTACTGGAGGTTAAAGCGATTCATATAATAGAGACTCACTAGCTCTTCCCACTATCTACTCTTATTAGCTCTGGTAATAGGAGTCAACATTCGAATAACTAAGGTTGAACAACTGTATCGACTCGAACATTCAGTTGCTTACAGAAAGTTAGTCTATTTGCACCAATGTGTACGTATGCTCGTATAACTGAAAGTACACTGAACGTAGTTCTGATAATAGAGGTTCGGTTATAGGTTCACGTAACCGATGGTAAACGAAAAACTTATCCGTGTAAACGAAATGCGATTAAACGAAGTTCCACCTTATCCAGTTACATGTGTATTTCAGTCATTGCATGTACAATATGCAGTAGCGATTACATAAATAGGAAAACGTGAAGTCGTCAATTTAATTTCTCGTCATAAAGCACTTGTAGCAAATTTCCAAAGCTTTATCATGCGTTAACACTTTACCGACTGGAAGCCTATTATTAGGAATTTCAATAGTTGCACTGTAATGAAATGAAGTCTAACAAACTGTTTTTACATTGTACTCTGTAACCAAATTATTAGATAATGTTTAAATAAATTGCTGTCAGCGTTGAGAGATCCATTGAAAAATTTTCAATAGTGGACAATGGACCCAGAAAAATTCTGAAATACTCGCCGGTCGGTAAAGTGTTAAGCTACGTTTATTAAACTTTCTTAATCGTACAATGTTTATTCATTTTGACATATAGTTTCATGCCCAAATACGCACATATACGGGGTATTTTAACTAACGTGACCACCTTAAATATATCGCTTATTTTGTATAATAGAAAAAATATCGGGGAGAGGAAATATGCTGTTCAAAGGCGCAAATACGGTGATCTACCGGATTTTTTTCTCAAGGTAACTTTTTTCGAGATTTCAAGATAATCGTGGTTTTTTTTTTAATGGAACTGCCTATTTTCACAACAACAGTCTTATAACTTATAAAAAAAACGAATCCAACGATGGGCAATATGTTGACCTTCACGTGACCTTTGACGAGGAAATTATGAAATGTTTGTTAGTAACTTCAGTACGCCTTCGGGGACGGTAACTGAAGAAATTCCAACTGTGATTTCAGCTTCTTCGTTTGTTTTAGTTTCAGTACGATTTCTTTTAGGTGAAACGACACTACCTGATTCAGTAAATCAAGTTAGGTGAAATACCCTGTGTTTTTAGTTCGTGCCGAGGATAAAAAAGGGAAACACGTTAGTTTTAAAATAACAACGAATTTATTTCGACTAGATTTTATCCCGCACTTGTCGCCGGTCGATTTAACATTGGGCGACTTGTTTTGGTGGATCAGCGGTTCTAGCAAATTCTAGAGGTTCTTGTAGAAACTGAGCAGCTCGGAATGCTGAATAATAAATCTAATCTGGACCGTGATTTTAATGCGTGTTTAATAAATGGCGACAAACAGAAGAAAGAAGAAGAAACGTACAAATCGATAATAACAAAAGACATTCGATTCACAAATGTTTCATACATGGCGCTAGGCGCGAACTTTAAATTACATAGTGAAACTTGATTTTCCTTAACAGGTTACGGTATTTAACGTATATTAACCGATAGTTGACTTGTGTCCAACGAGATCTGAAGACAATATGGTCGTACGCCATAAACATAAAAATACGATGTTCTATGGGGACCGCGGCATGTATCCTTTCGGAACTGTACACTCTGTATATAAAATGTGGCATTTTACGATTTGTTTATACAAGTGTTCACAAACAATAAATGTTGGGATATTAGTATAAACTTTTAGTACTTAAAGCAAAAATTTTCAGCGCATGTATGACTAACATACATTTATAAAACATGTATATTAAATTTTCGTTACTAGCTCACATAAAAAAAGGTGTAAAAAAGTGATAATCTTTCATTTTTCGTGGAATTCCTACCCTTGCAATTTTTTTCAATATCCTTTTTACACGTCATTTAGTAAACGAATGTTTCGAATTTTTTTTAAAATGTCAAGTGGATTGGTTCAATTGGTCCAACTTATATTTCTCGTTTCTCGATCTGTCGTAAACATTTTTGGAATTCACGTGAACACGGACATACCTTTGAGCTTTGTTGGTTCGTATTCAAGGGGGTAAAATCGATTTTCATTTACATGAGTGTCCTGTTGCTTTGTACAAAGACACTGTGACACGGAACTCAACAAAAAGTTGAAAGGGGTATGAAAGAATGGCTTTCAGGAATGTTTCTGCCAGACGGTTGTCAAAAGGATCTAGCTTCAGAAGGAAACTATTTAGCAGGGGACACAGTATAAATGCAATAGACCTTTTCTAACCTGGTATAAAAGAGTTCTGTGAATTCAATTTAATAAATCCTGAAAATTGTAAGCGTCTCGACCACTAATTGCGAAAAGCGATCATAAAAAACGACAATCAAATGGATCAGACGAAGGAAAGCGTAGATACGTAACAGTATGTAATTCTTTTGCCGATATTCACTGATCCATAATACTTTGTTTCATTCAAAGCCGGTAACTGAAAACGGTCACAAAAACTCTATAAAATCCTCCGAGTTACTTTTAACTTGTTCAATCCTCATATGCACTTCCAACACTGATTTCCACATTTGTCTATTCCTGAATATTGTCAAATTATGTTATAAGAATAATTATTATAGATAGAATATTTCTTGGATCCTTGAGTTCTTTAAGTTCAAACTTTTTCAACAGTTCTGAGATTAACGTGTCCATTCTAACAACTTATTGTAGCAGTGCCTCGCTAGTTGCAACATTGTTTATTCAATGGTATTCTTTACCGTTGTGTACTAGCGACTCTAACCTCGAGATTGTCAAGGTTCTCAAACTATCGGTAGACATTTTAGCCTACGCAAAAACAGAAAAAGATCGACACTGCGAATCGGTATGAATTCTTTCGTTACACTACTTTGGTTGTTGATCGCATTTTCAGTCCCGTTTCGTGCAAAGAGCGAGATTCTACTGCAATCCTCACTAAAAGGCATTTTCGCCTTTTCCGTTTTTTGGTCAGGTTCCATTAGGAAAAAGTCTCAATTTTTAAGGAAATATAATGTAAAATTGTTTGCTCTGTCGACTTTTACGCTTCACACCTTTCGTAAATGTCTGTGTGCCGACTAATAGCTGAATGACCCACATCTTTTGTAAACGTCCGTGTGCCGCCTAATAGCTGGATGACCCAATGACGTTATGAGTACCCTACAGATTTTAGGCATTTATAATAGAAATGTATAGGTCAAATACAATACTGAAAATATACTAGGAGCATTCCTGATTATCGTCACATTATTTTTCACTTTTCGACATAATTAACACTAGAACTACCGAACCAGTCATTTTGACTGGTCTCTAGTTTTTTCATTCGCAATTATTGAAGTTATAAAAATGTTTTCATCAGAAATTTTCGGATGTACTTCTTTAATGACGTATACCTTATAATAAGTATTCTATGAAGTTTTAATAGATGCAGTCCCGTTATTATTACAAAGCAATATATATCGTTGGATTTATTGTTGGATAGTTCTAGTGTTAAAAGAAGAGATACATTTTTATTTCATTATTTCACTTTTTATGTTTCACTGACAATTTTTATGTTTCCCTATTTAACTATCGCCAGACGTCGTTTCTCTTTACAATCGATGATCATACAGTAATTTCTTTAGATTTTACAAAGAAACAATCCAGACTCGTCGTTTTCTATACATATATTAGATACAGATACTTCGAAACATTTAGGATACAAACGCTTAAAAGTTACGTACATTCAATACGCAGTAGAAGTGTAAAATGACAGAGTTTTGTTTTCAATATACTATTACTGAGGGTCAAAAATGACAACCGATCAACAACGGAAAAGTTCAACCTCAAGTGTCAAGTTTTCATAAAAACAGAAACAAAATACTGGAATCTACTTCCTCTAAACTATGCAGTTCCACTGCTGACATTTAAGTTCTAATAAACTAGTCCAAACTTAATGAAATAAACATAATATAAAAAAACGGTAAAAATAGTATTAAAAAGAGATAAAAAGAGCATACTCAGCACTATTATAAACACTATTATAAAAGTCCGTCTCATCGAATGCGAAAAGAAAACTGCAAACTACACAAAACGGAATCCCAAAAATCCTGAAAAACAACAGTGACCTAAAGAGAAAAACAACGTTAGTCACATTACGTGAAGAAGAAGCAGAATCATTTTACACCAACAACGGCATAACAGTTCAACCAAGAATACAAAACATTTTGCTCCTACAATAAAACAGAAAATAAAGATAAAAAATGGAAGCAATATAAAATAGAATGAATATAAAGGTAGCAAATATTTCACAAGTGGTGACAAAAACAAAAGAGCAGTGAGAGACGGAAAACCCCTGCCGCCAAGTAGAAACATACCTATAAAATACAATAGATCCTCAACTCAAGGGACTTCTTAATATGGAGAACCACAATGCAGAACGAACCAAACGCACACATCACAACCATCAAGAAAACCCTAAGAAAATCAGCACACCAGTCCAATAAATGACAAAGCGCACGTCACTCAGAAAAGAACAATTCTCTGAAGTAAATCCTCTGTAATAAACAATGTAACGTACCGTTCCTCGTGGTCGCGTATCCGAACGGAGTTGTATGTTCTTCCGTTAGCACGATTGCGTTCGTAAGACGCAAAACGGGTGGCGATTCTTGATATCTGAATATGCGACGAACGATTCGTAAGTCTTTTTCGATCTTCACCAATGCCGTCGGCCGAATTAAAATTGGACGGATAGTTCAATGTTTTCCGGCGGACCGTGTTACAGGGTACGAAAAATTAGGAAGATCTTGCGGCGATAGATCTTTAGCAGAATCGTAAGATACACTCCGAAATGATGATGTATTTCGTGAGATTCTAAATTCGACTCGAACGTTAGTCGAATTTGTTTATCTTATGACGCGAACGATGGTCAAAGATTCCAGTATTGGTCAACTCGCACGATAGTTGATCAAGTCGAAACCATTCGATGTGATTGACTCGAAAGTCAAATTGATTCTGCTTCACTCGATAGTCAAAACAATTCTAATCGCTTTTTCCGAAGTCCGTTTCCTCTTCCCTTCGTGTCGTCCATGTGACAATTTACGGGTGTGGCCGATACGATGCACACAGCACTTCATTCGTTAATTTTCACCTGAAGGGGGAGGACCTTCTTCGAAGGTTCCTCCACGATGAAGGAGGAAGCCTCTCCTTCAGGTTGCCGTTTTATGGCCTAATTGCCCTGCTCGTCTGTGGGGATCGTCGACGGTCGCGTCGAAGGGTCACTTTTCGTCCCGGTACCGATTGCAGAGCAATACGGCCTTTTTGTATGCCACTCGAATGGGCACTGTAACGATTTTCTAATTAACCAGTCGAAGACGCTACATAGTATCATATTTAGAAAAGCGTACATAATTTTTCTATAAAATCTGATAATTCTAAATGATCAAAAAATAAGTAATTGTACGTGTTATAGCTAAGAAAAATGACATACAGTGGGTGTAGAAAGTATTCGTATACCGACTAATTTCGAATTATATATTGCAAAATTGTAGTTTATTAACTAATTTTTTATAAAGAATGAGTTTGTACATATTCTCGAAAATCTGTCGAACAGATACAGTGCAAAAATAGTAGTTTGTTAAATGATATGCAAAATTGTTAAGAAAAAACGAAATATTGTCCGAAATATTCGTCCAGTTCTGAAAACTATCTGCAATTGAGTTTCTAATGTAAACACCTTACATGATTGTTTATTGGTTATGATTATCATCGTCGGAATGTTTGGAAGCGTTGTCAGTATCGGTCGAGCTCCTAACCGTGTAGTATTCGAACTGTCGTTGAAAATAGGACAATAATGTAGAGAAACTACTGTAAAAGAAAAAGAATTATTATTAATTTGCATAATCAGTGCAACAGTTTATCGGAAATTTCGCGGTTTGTAAATCGACCTCGATCCACTATACAAGGTATTTTTGATAGATACGGATTACGAAAGAAGTTGTAACACGATTGAAGAAGTACAGCTACTCGTTTTAATATTCGGGCACTATGGTGTTTGCGAAATTAAAGCTTTATATACTTACTTCAAACGTGTTTATCGAATTTTCTGGACCGTATTGCATTGAAGCACATATTCTAGTTTACAAATATGTAAAATTAATTACTTTATTTTTTATTGTTTTCCACATAATAAATCAAAAACGAAATTAAACCCAATATTGGTGTCGAAAAAATATTCGGACAGTTAACATTACATAACGCTTTTTCCTATTTAGAAATACATAAGAACAAAATTATAATAATTTCAATATTTTGCGGGATATCCCTTTTGTCTAATAACATGTTGCAACCGTGTCGGCATATTTGAAATTGTGATTGTGGTGGAGGATGTAGTACTTTTAGACAAGCATATAATAAATATTCATGAACTATTCTCGATTTGTGTTTCGGATCGTTGTCCTGGTAGAACTTAAAACTGTCGCGTATACCCATATTCGTTGCACTTATTAATAAATTTTGATTTAATAAGTCTAAATATTTGTTCTTGTCCACAATACCTTCGATGAAAACTAACTCTCCTACTCCAGCAGTTGAAATACAGTCTACCATTATAACTAGCATCTTTTAAAACATTGCGAACTGTATCCACGTGTACTTTCTTCCTAGTTTCTGCAGCCAATTCTGCTGTTAAATTAGGGGCACTTAATCCTGAATTGATCTTTATTTTTTGAATAATTACACTCTTATTACGATTGTCAAGAAGATATGGACGTCCCTTTTGAGGAATAGATTCAATGAAATCTTCATGTTTATATCTTCTTATAATATCCACGACGGTACTTTTACTTAAATTTAAGAACTTCCCAATTTCCCGGTATGATTTCCCTTTTTCGTGGTGAAATATAACAAGTTGTCGAATATTTAATGACTACTTTTACTTTTACGAACCATTTTCACAAATGCGTGTAGAAACGATGGAATCTGTTATGAAACTGACTACCAGAAGCTAACCGAACTGCTTCACACTCTTGGCGTTTACAAACAATCATAAGGAGTTTACAAACGGCCCTTCTGAAGCGAATAAACGGCGAAATATGCTAGATGTCCGAATATTTTTTCGTCATCAATACTGGGTCTAATTTCATTTATGATTTATTATGTGGAAAACAATAAAAAATAAAGTAATTAATTGTACATATTTGTAAACTAGAATATGTGATTCAACCCATTATGAACCAGAAAATTCGATAACCACATTTCAAATAAGTACATAAAGCTTTAATTTCGCAAAAACCATTGTGTCCGAATATTAAAACGAGTAACTGTAGATGTCTGCGTAAAATTAACCAACATACCGGACAAGCGATTATTAGAATGATATACCAAGAACCAAGGATAAGTGCAATAAAAATAGCTGAGCACCTTAGAAATAATTTGGATAATTTCTCGGTCATTACTGCACGTAGTTTTTTTACGGAGTCAAGAGTATCACAGTCGGGTGGTCCGAATAAAATATTTTGTGAGTGAAGCGAATAAGAAGAAAAGATTGGAGTTCGCAAATAATAATGTTACCACACCAATTGAATGCCGGAGTGCAGAAGTTACCACACCAACTGAGTGGTCTTTACAGACCAGAGTAAATTTAATATTTTCAGGTCTGATGGCCGCTCTACTGTATGGAGAAGAAAAATGAAGAACCGAGACCACAAAATTTATAGTAAAACACTGCATAGGTTGCGTACTCGTTTGGGGTTGCATGAGTGCAGCTGATGTTGGAAAATTCGAATTTATCGATGGGATAATGAACCACCCCGTTTAAATTGGCAACTTTGAAACAGAATCTTTCTGCCCGTGCAGAAAAAATGGGCATTAAAGATAATTTTATCTTCCTGCACGATATTGATACAAAACCTGCGACTAGCAATACGAGGATGCGAATATTGAACAATATACCAGAATATATAGAAACTCCACCACAATCTCTTGATATTAACCCCATCGGATACCTATGGGACTACTTGGACCGTCGAATTAGAAAATATGAAGTATCCTCTAGAAAAGATTTAAAAAATGCTCTTATGGAAGAATAGAATAAGATCCTATCAAGCGTAGCAGCAAAACTAGTAAATTCAATACCGACAAAAGTTGCAGCAATTTTAAAATCAGAATGAAATCCTAATAAATATTAATTCACTGTTTTTTTTACTTTTTCACTGTCAAAGTTTAATTGCTACGTCCTTCGTATGAATTTCAACAGAAATTATCTAATATTAAAACTGCTAACGGCTAGAGGACTCCTATACAAACTGCAGCCTCGCCTTTAGTTGTACAAATGCGGGGAATCTTACGAAATTAATAATTGCAAACTATCTATCAAGCAAGACAACACTAACAATCTGAAATGGTTCCTCTGCGGCCATAACACATACCCAGCCTTGTACAGAAGCAGCTTACTTATTTAAAAAAAAAAACATTGAAAAACATAGTAGGACAACAGATCAAACGAAATGAATCAAATAATAATTATCCATTTACTTGTAAATCCACAAATATTTAACAGATATTAACAATATTCAACACAAAACCTCTTCACCTACATCACTTTATTCAACAACACTACCAAGACCCAATAACATAATAAAATCCCACTACAATTTATCGATCTCCTACCTTTCCCTCCCACGCAAACAGGACACATACAAACGTAAATAACCAAACAATCCCCAACTCAATTCCAATTTACGCCAACCCACAAACCTCACAACACCAAATAGCAGACATATTACTAGGCATCCACCAAGCAGTCCAAAACAATACAACCAATATATATAGCCAGAATTTAGCCGTTTGCACGTGGTGCGTCGATTAAATTTAATGGTTTGACTACCTTCTCGAAAGACCACCTTCCATTTGTAGGAAGGAGTATATATATAACAATGTTCCACGAGAGTAGAAGTACCGACTGAGACTACCGGTATGTACAAAGCACGATGTGATACGTCGTAACATTATACAGGGTGTCCCACACAACTGGAACAGGCTATACCTCCTAAATGGTTGAGAATAGAAGAAAATGTTATAAGTAGAAGTTAAATGGTATCAGACGGTGCATAATATGCAACTAATTTTATGCACTTTTGTGCATCGGTGCATCAGAAAAATGCAACTGCATATTTTTTTTAAACAGAAACCTATATTTTTGACTGCACCAATCGATGCAGTTTCTTGTGCTCTACATAAAAGTACTAACATACTTATGCCCTAAACTTATTCGTTAAGAAGTTATCGAAGCTAAAAGTTCTCTGAATTATTTCGGTTTCTCGGCAAGTGTTCCGGAGTACCTACGTTACAACAAGTGTTCAAACGGTCCTCCATTGAAGTACAAACATTTTTGGGGCATAAGTATGTTAGTACTTTTATGTAGAGCACAAGAAACTGCATCGATTGGTGCAGTCAAAAATATAGGTTTCTGTTTAAAAAAAATATGCAGTTGCATTTTTCTGATGCACCGATGCACACAAGTGCATAAAATTAGTTGCATATTATGCACCGCCTGATACCATTTAACTTCTACTTATAACATTTTCTTCTATTCTCAACCATTTAGGAGGTACAGCCTGTTCCAGTTGCGTGGGACACCCTGTATATAAGCGCATATGAATTTTCTACACTGTACAAGTTGAGCACCCGGTATATTCCTACAAGCCAGCGTTTTGGAAATCCCCAGCAATAAACTACCCCTACGTCCAACGTCTTGGGACCAGGCGCAACGGCCAAACCGAACGTTTACCTGCGATCGCGCTGCTTGACCAAGCCACCATCGACTCTGATTGGTGCGCTTACATGAACCATTTTTTGTATAAATACTGCACACTTTCCGTATTCTAGCGATTCATATTTCGAACGTCACTGAAACAACTTCAACTCAACTATACCGCTCGTTTGTAAATCCGTATTATTTTCGTAAGAAAAACCAGTACATCGGAATTATTAAACTCAGTTCTACGTACTAACAAGTCGTGTGTGTGTTTATAATATTATTTGCACTACCCCTAAATATCAAGCCTTGTTAAGTTAAGCGCTTGAAGCGCAAGGATAAATATAAAACGTTCTTACAAAACGATTTAATATTCGTGTGCTCAAAACGCGATGTATAACACGAAACGTGACAAGATACTAAATCTATGTTTTTTGCCTTGAGACAGCCCCTGAGAGCAGAGAGTTTGCCTTGATAAAGATTTGTCCCTACACTTTCCGTTGATCATTCCTTCTCTCAGAAGGAGTGGGTGGACCAACGAATAATAATCTATGATTATGAACTGGGCCCTACGATTCCTTGGGGAGCTGTACAAGTAAAGATAGTGGGAATGCGTGTGACACTTCCAGGGATGACTAAATTTGCCGACCCAGGAAGTGCAGCCACATCTGCCAACAATTTATGCTAAGTGGTGGAAAAACACGTCACTTGTACAGTCTTCGACGTTTTATAGTCTAAGAGTTGCTTCGAGTCACAGAAAGTGCAGTCCCTGTACCTTGGATCGGCCGGCGATGGTTGCCAGATATGGCGGTGACAGGCCCACACCGTAGCCTTAACAATCTAAAGTCGAAGAGCCAAGCCTCAGGATAACAATGACGACATCCTGCCATAAAATATCGCCCAGCGCTGGTCCTTACATTATATATATTTTTCCATATTCTTATTTAGAAAAAAAAACCACAAATCCAATGATAGTGTGTGTTATGCGTCTTGACGGGGTTCAGCAATATTAGTGAACCGTAGTCTAAGACACTACTCACCGCACTTGTAAGGTGGTGTAAGGAAAGAAAGAGCAATAATCAGATGACCAATACACGAACCTTATTTCTAAACATGTGAACTTTAATGATTATATACTCTCCTGACTAGACCGTTACCTTATGTTGCAATGTACCTTTAAATTATAAAATGAACTAACAGCGTATGAAGTATAGTTAAAACAGCTTATGTGAAATAGAGTACAATAGCCTATGTAAAGTTAAGTATGACAGTCCCTTGTGAAAATAAACAGCAGTGTGAGCGTCGCATGACCCTGATACTTATACTAGTGCTCATCGATGTAGCGTAAGCATCCACCACCAATGAGCATGTACAAAATTATATGTAAACCCTAATTGGTTTCTTAATTTGCTACCCACCCTACCCTCCCCAAGACAGTACCGTCTCAGGTATCATCCCGAGGGTGGTCGCGCGCTCGCTATTACCTGGCGGTTCACATCTGGAGGTTTATGATACGTCAATCGATGTTAAGTACAAAAGTCGAAGTCTCGGAAGCGCACGTGTCTATAAAGGGCAACCCTAATAAACCGACGTTCCGAGCTCTGGCAAAAATGCTAATTAAAACATCTGGCACTTCAGATGGACGGTTTCGCAAAAATAGCGGAACACAAGCGTCCATACCATAAATCTTTTCATTCATTTAAAAATATTCTAGGATGCTATTCGCGTCTTAACAGTGTGAAATTAAAAATATTCGAACTTTTTGATTTAAATACGCTACGTGATCCTTTTATCTGATCGATCTCAAATTAGCACAAAACTTGTTGTTTAGTAAAAGAACAATCCTGGATGGCGGTGTGCATTGTATATCAACAAAAAATTTTCACCAAGTATAGCTCAAGTCTCCTCGAATGTAGATATTACGAAAATATTTAGACACTTGAAAAGGGCGGCTCGGGAGGAATGGAATAAACAGACTTCCTGCTCAACAATTCACAGGAAGTAGAATTGGTTGGCTATAGTTTGACGCGTCTATCGGTTCCTGCTCAACAACACATTTCCATCGTTTGTAGTTAAAAAGTAAATACAATCCAAGAATGACTCAATTTCATACAGGACACTGGAAACAACGGTCCGAAAACGTTTACGTTTCATATTTCAAACAGTGAAATTTTTATATCTTGTTTTTTTTCTCCTTTGTCTCTCCGTGTTTGCAAACTTAAATGTGAGACATGTAAAAGCATTCTACCATGATATGGCAAAAATAAACCAAACCTAACCCAGGTTTATGGTTATCTCAAAAATATAGCCGGAACAACGGTAACATAGGTGGGCAATAGTTACTTAGAATTACGAGCTCTACGACATGCTTAAGTTTCATAAAAATCGTTGAGGTGTGCGCTTTTCTGTATAATTTCCCTTCTTTTCTGATGTAGAATTACATTAAGAACTTTTTCTAATAAATAAAATAGTTTATTTGCATTTATTTACTACTCGACATGGTATTTTACCCAGCTCTGATATAGTTCTCAAAATTGAGGATGAGATTCATGTTTGGTCATGATTGGTTCATCGTTGTAAGAATAATTCTTTCACAGCCGTAAACTGCAGAACGTCACCTTACATTAAATTATTTTTGAAAATATTTTGTACAATTATTTAAATGCGAGTTTTTCAAATATCGGCCTTATCATAAATGCACTACACATTTTTCATAATTAAAAGCGATGTACCACGTCGTACATTTACATAATTACTGAAAATACCGTAAAGACATCCTTTCCGATTATTTATTTACACTTCAAAAAATTAAGATACTCGAAACCGGATAGAATTTATTAAAAAAAATAGATAACCATGCGATTAAGACCAATTTTTGAGGTCTGAAAGTTTCCTATATGTATGCAACCAAATATGGTTTTTGCTTTTCAGGACTACTTGCGCCATTTGAATATGGCCAATGGGGGCTAAAAAATGTATCTAATATCTTTGCAGGCCCCATATCTTCCCAAAATTTTATTAAGGTCTGAAGATGTCGTTTTAGGATGGTCCCTTATTACTCGCTGTCACTCTTTTTCACAGTGGAACGCAGACTAAGACTCTACCCTAGATTCTTTGAAGATCAAATGATGCCTTACCATCAATCCTCGATTCTAAAATCACGTTGATGCTAACTCGTTACGATGCAATCGTAATATAATATAACATGCACATAACAAACACATAATTGTTCTCTATCAAATTTATTTACCAAAAGCTAGATCATTCCATTTGTTTGTTGTCCGCGATAGATTTGTAAGATCTTTTGAACCTTGTATGTGTTAGCACAGTGTGTGCCAACTAAGTGATCAATGGTCGAAAGACAAGGTATACTACTCTGTATTTAAACCACTTCTATGACGAAACTTCAACAATAATGTAACAGACTAAGGATAAGCAATTGTGTAACGAAACAGAATGAGCTAACGATATCTAAGATGCCATAGGATCAATGATAACTAAGAATGCAGTGTTTAATGTGCCGTACGAGCAATGCATAGCCAAGAGAGGCTGCATACAGAATAGAACTGAGTGTAACTGAGCTGAATTCAGTTGAGTGTAACTAAGCATAGAATGAGGGCGAAGGATAGCAAGTTAGCCTTGATAATGACTCTGTTCCTTTCCCTTTTCGCAAACTTTCCCTTCTCTCTAAGACGCGGGTGAACCAACGAAAAACCTGGACGGATAAAATGGGCGCTACGATTCACTAGGGAACTGTACAAGCCAAGACGATCGGAGACAGATAGTCTTGATGTTTGCGACATCAACAGGGTAGCCCCGTTTGCTAATCCAGGAAATGCACCCACACCTGTTAAGTGTGGTAAAAATCCGAACGCCTTGAAATACGAAGTTCGAAACGCCACTTGTACAGCCTTCGATATTTTGTAATGGCCTAAGGTTTGCCTCGAGTCACAGAAATTGCAGTCCCTTAACCCGGGGTTGGCCGGCAGTAGTTGCCAGATGTGGCGGGGACAGGCCCACACCGTAATGAAAGAGTTGAGGATCCGAGGCCCAGGTTAACAATATAGAAATCCTGCCAGAAAACGCCGCCCAACGCTGGCTGCTACACTATTTAAGAAAATCAAAATGATCTTATAATTTCCAAAATGCCCTCTTGCACATAAAAAAATGTTTGCATTACAAAGTGATACCCCTCTGTACCATGCATTTTTCCTTATTATTAGGGATTGTTCAGCGTTAAAACCTATAGAAAATCATGAATGTCGACAAGACTCATTATCTTTTAACTGACACCCTTTAGCTTACCGATTTCATTAGTCCGGTAAGCATATCATACAATACGGACCCCATCCTAGCAGGCAGTTTCTCCGAAAAACCATTTCTTCCCTTAGAATATTAAGTACTTTATTTTTTTACAACCCACAGTTGATCACCAGACATCGAGTCACCGTCAATAACTTGTTGTTTTCGCTCGCTTTGTAAGACGAGGCGCTTTTCGGGTTTATTACATGCTACGGTTGACTCTCGAGACATGCGAATTTCCCGCGCATCATTTGCAGGTTCAATTCGTACGTTCGAGTGACCTTTAGTATAAAAGGTCACATTTTCCTTTCCCTGGAATGCTAAAACTAATCAGTTAAGGTGACCGTATCCCTCGCTAACCCCGAAAGATGTAAAATCAACGAATTCGCTTGGATCATGTCATATTCCCACCTACCCCGAAAAAGTGATACTCGAAAACACTTGAAAACCATCTCTCGAAGAGAACTCTTCAAAAACATCTCTCGACAAGAAAACATCACCATTAATCACATACCTCACTTGTAATTGTTGTAAAGTTGTGTTTGCATTTAACACGTTTGGCGCCCAGAGTGATTCGATTGAGTTTCTCGCGAGGCCCAAATCCGACTGTCGGAGCGCCAGAA
>CM052094.1:23316535-23418621 GCA_028453745.1 Agapostemon virescens
CGATGGACAATATTTTGATTAACGTACTTTTTCATTTTCTTTCATGAATAAAGCTTTACTTTTTGTAAAAAAACGGACGGAACTTTCCGATTTACCTAATATTTATGAGCATGCTTGACCGGAAAAAGTAGTTACAGACTTGGATACAACTGAAAGTTAACTATATTGTTTCGAAATGGAAAACGGACAAGCCATAGTATAAGCCATAGCACTTAATGACAATCGACGCATCGCAGACCCACCCACAGCGGCAGTTCAGACGTAACAAACTCTCAAAACATTATAATCTAAGTTTTATATGTTATCTCTTGTTACTTTCTTATCACATACTTTTTAATATGCAAATTAAACACAATTGTGAAAAGTGCAGATTTTCTGTATTTGTTGTGCATATACTTTACATATTCGCTGTGTACTATACCCGCGTAAGTTTTTGCAATAAAATAATTATATATAGAGTATGGATATTGTTAATTGTTTAGTATAATTAAACATGTAGGAATTTATTGGAAACGAAACATATATGTTTCATGTTTGAAGGTAAGAGCGTTTACAAAATCTAATACTTCAAATATTTCTAAGAAACATGGTATTAATATTTCATTCTTTTTCAGTCGATTTACGTAAAGATGCTGATATAAAAAATGTGATCCCGTTAATATGACATAACAACGGCGATGAAAGAATATTACCGATACTTTTGAAGCGATAAGATAACATGAGATTCAACGCGTTTTAGCATTGCTATTTCAAAAGCTGAGCCGATTGATCTCGCAAAGATGCATAAAAATTTTATACGAGAAACCTTTCTTGCTACAAGTAAATCCACTTGGATTTAAATCGAACAAGCAATGAATTTTTAGACTTGAGCTACTTTTCCGTAACTATGTACTCTCATTCGTAACGTAGACTTGGTAATTTCATCGAGACTCATATGCAGTCCGGATAAAAGATTTAATCGAACAAATTCGCGGATAATTCTTGCGGAATAACTGGTGCCGTCTAGCATGCAAATGATCGTAGAAATCAAACGCGATTCTTCCATGGTTCCATCTTCGGCAGACAATAATCCCGATTCTTTTTAAAATTCAGTTCATCATTGGCATTCAGTGAACAATTATATCGAAGGAACGGAACTAATTCCGTTCACGATTTTACATACGCACGAGTGAATCGGCCGATGGTCTAATAATGTAGGGCAAAATGATAGGACACAATAAATATTTGTATATTATTTAGAAAAACAAACTATGCATTTTGTATCGCACTACAGTGACAGACGAAAAGACAATTTTAAAATTAGAACGTCTGGATACGAGTACATAATACTAGATGATATTTCCAATGTTAACATTCATCTAATCTGAGACATACTCGCCACGCTATACATCAATCTTCTTTTGTTTATTCGTCTGTTTTCATGCAAAACATTAAAAATCCATTTTGTACGTCATGCGCAGCGGATAAAAGTAATAAAGTCGTTTTCATCGTACGAGTCTGTTCCGTCCTGAAACGGAATTTTCATTTCCCTTTTATCCGACTTTCTTTGAAACATTTTGTTTCTCTTTCAAGCTGGCAATATTTTAATTCTCCAAGAATTCCTATTGACTTAGAGAGATAATACCTCTATTCTTTCAAGAAACGGGAAGCACTTAAAAGTCCTGTCCGTTAGGTATAAAAGTTCTTGGAAATATTTCCGCCTTATATTCTCACAGTTAAATATCGTACCATTTGTCTGTAAAAACTTATAAATGTACATTCATCAACGAAGATAGCTATTTACGCTCAATTAGACGAACAGCGATGCATATCGCTTTCGTTACTCACCGTATTTGTACTTAAGTCCCGAGAGATTCTTTAAAATCATCGGGGTTGGGAGTCGAGTACTTGCGCAAGTTGCCTACAGGTCATTGCAAAGGTCATAATACGTAACGGTAACTTAATTAATTATGTAGCAGTAGGATTGCATTGCACAAATGTTTATGTATATATTGTTACGTGGGCGGTCCCATAATCGCGTCATCATCAAAAACACTATTAATAATAAAATAATCTTTATTATAAGAGGAGGTAATGTGCTACACGTCCAGTCACAACAAAGTCTAATTTCCGACTGTGTTCTTGTTACAACGTCGTTACCAAAACGACGGTGTAACTCAGATTATTTCACGAATAATATAAATATGTAAACGGATATCGTTATCTCAACATATATTCGTAACAAGAAGATTCAATCCGTGATAAGAAGATTGCAGCATTGCATTGATATAAATGGCAATAACTTTGTGTACCTGTAAATGCAAGTTTATTTAGCCGTTTTTGTCATAAATGACTTTTGCTGACATTCAAAGACTTTAATATTGCACCTCGTTGTATTCGTCTCAATAACCGCTATCAGAAAGCACGTACCAAAATATAATATCCTATTTAAAAAAACAAAGGTGACTTTCATATTTCTGTAGCGATTCCACTTAGGAAAAACCGATTAACGCCCTATTACAGCACCTGTCATTAGAAAGTGTACATCATCGATTCTTTTTCAACATCCAATTCAGGCTATTTTCATAAAATTTTCATCCTAAATATAATTTTTAAATATAGGCTTAAATTAAATGCATTTTCGTTACAAATAGGTTCTACTGTATCCACTACCTTGAAAACCATGCAACAAGTATCGAGAGATCTTACACCGCCCAAAATTACCGTGAAACTGTGGTTTACGAACTTTGGACGCGGTGAATATGATTTATCGGACAAACCAAAGTGCGCTTCACGTGAAAATAACGATGATTTAATCCGTGAGTTAATGCTACTAAGTCCACAAATATGTAGTATTATTAATCTATTTATAACAACATGTTGTACAAATGAATTAGAATAAAAAGTTAAAATTTACTTAATATCTATAATTAAATTATTAACTAATAATTATTTTCTTCAAATTAATTTGAACCCTACTTTTCATTGTGAATATCTGAATTGTTTATATGAGCATATTCCTTTCAACGATTGTACCAATAAAGAAGCTGTAACAAAGCGAAAGTTCCAGCTCAGAATTGACTAACTTACTTAATAACCACCGATGCACCTGGATACATTCAGATCTTCAGAAATAACATACGTGTCAGCATTTTAGCTGGAACCTAACTCACAGGTTAGGTTCGTCCACAGTTGGTCCACCAAGACCATATAAAAAGAGGACTGAAAATCTCAACCGCCATTTCTTATACGCCAGTCACCGAAAACATATAACTCAGTCACTGTGTTCTGTATTTCTTACATATGTATATTTAAATTCAGACGCCAACAAAATTATATTATAGACTATTCGCTGATCGTTAATTCAACTGATGAATACAAACATATCTCAAAGTATCTTTTTAAAAAAAAGTCATCCACCAGGCTGAGCCCGAAACAAAAATATTCTTTTTATACATTCTAGAGCACTTCCAACAACACGACTAAATATGAATATTATACATTCATATTTTTAAAATAAAATAAAAATATTTTCTTTTGTAATTAATGTTTAAATATTAAAGAAAATTGAAACATACAGCGAATATAAATGTTCTTCTCTCTTCTGCGACCCTACAAGCTAATAAATATAAGGAAACGTTTGATAATCAAACTTTTAATGATTAAAATTTCCTTACCTTTTTATTACTTTAAGCATATTGTAAGTTTTTGTAATACTTTTGTTGCTAATGTTTTATAAAATGTAAATATTCATAAAACATTCCTAGTTACTTTAAAATTAAATTTCATTTTGTAAAAATTGTGGTAGATGGTATGCATTACTACTTAAACTTTCATTCGTTCGCCACTGTATCTGTCGAGACTAGCAGTCAGGGACGGTTTATAGCAAGTCCCTTGATTCACATTTTGGAAACCCGTCGAAAAATGGCACACGAACGTCCAAACTGCCTTGCAACGCATTTGTAAGGTTTTTTTTCAACTAATTTTAACGTAACATAAACTATAGCTTAGACAAGTAATTTTCAGAAAGGAGGTAACCTTTCGCATACATCGGCAGATTTTCGATCTTTAGTCACTCGAGATGAGCGCCAAATTTGCTGCTCACTATGTGCGGAAAGGAGAAGTTTCCCTTGTTTTCACCCTTCGCCCAGATAAGACCGTTGTGGAAGGGGAATCGGGGCCACGATAAAGTGGCAGCTTTTTGCGAAACGAAAATCAGAACATCGTAGTGTAAGGCTAGGGAGATATGGAAGTATGTAAGAACGAGCGTGCACGTATAAGTGTGAATGTATGATTATGTGGATGTGTTGAATAAATCATGGAAGAACATTGGAGACATGAAAGAGACTCTTATCAATGTTTAAGTTACAAGGACTGTTGAAGTCGCGGCATCGTTGAGGAAACATTATCGTTTCAACTCTTGATTTCGCAAAAACATTCAATTCCACAAAATAGAATATAGATGACAAAATGCTCTTTATTAATCGGCGGCTGGGATGAGGTTAAAAGTCCTGAGGATCTGGAATTTCTATTGAAGGCAGTCGCCTTCCACTAATTCGCATTGCATTTCGCTATATAATAATTCCCCGCTGCTTCATTAATAGTACGCTATTTACTCATATATAGTTGCTGAATGTAAACATTTTATAAATAAGGAAGTTGTAAAAATTATAAAATGTGCAACATAAATTTTTAAGAAAACAGATTGAAATGCTACTCATGGTTTCTTTCACGATGTTGGTCCTTATGATCAGTAAAACACGATGAAACAAAAATATTTTGTTCTTTTCTGACCCTGATTGTCAAAGTCAATTTTGCGGGGAATTTTTTATATTAATTTCCACCAAATCATAGGTGCAGAATCACGCTGTAGTAGCCATGACATATAAATTTTAGGTACCCTACGCGAGACCACGATAGTTTATTTTAAAGACACTTTTCATAAAAAGTAGGAGCGACCTCGAATTCGTAAATACATATATACCAGGTGTATGCATAAGTTCTTTCCGGTTTGACTAAGAGGTGGCGCCAGTGAAAAGTACGCAGCGTATTAATTTGACACATATACCATTTTGTTCGTCTAACATAAAACTACAAACACACATAAGTTGAGTCTGCCAAGAACTGGTGTCTTTGTTTTATCGTTCAGTAATCATGTCGAGTTTTGTGCCTGAAAAAGAACATTTGCGGCACGCATTGCTTTTCTTATTTCATCAAAAGAAAAAGGCTGTCGAAAGTCATCGTTTGTTGGTAGAAACATATGGTGAACACGCTCCATCGATTAGAACATGTGAGACATGGTTTCGACAATTTAAAAGTGGTGATTTCAATGTGAAAGACAGTGAGCGCTCTGGTAGACCACAAAAATGCGAAGACGAGCAATTGCAGGAGTTATTGGATGATGACCCAACTCAAACTCAGCGGCAATTAGCAGAAGCATTACAAGTATCACAAGAAACAATCAGCAGACGTTTACGAGCAATGGGAAAGATCAACAAACTCGGTAAATGGGTCCCACGCAATTTGAATGAACGTCAAATGGAAAATCGCAAAGTCACTTGTGAAATGCTGCTTCAACGCTACGAAAGGAAATCCTTTTTGTATCGAATTGTGACGGGTGACGAAAAATGGATTTATTTTGAAAACCCAAAGCGGAAAAAATCATGGCTTTCACATGGCGAAGCCGGTCCATCAACACCAAGACCAAATCGCTTCGGCAAGAAGACCATGCTCTGTGTCTGGTGGGATCAGACCGGTATTGTGTATTATGAACTTTTGAAACCCGGAGAAACTGTTAATACACAACGCTATCGCCAACAAATGATTAATTTAAACGACGCATTAATTGAAAGACGACCGGAATGGGCCAAAAGACATGGCAAAGTGATTTTGTTACACGACAATGCGCCGTCTCACACAGCAAAACAAGTGAAAGACACTATGAAATCGCTTGGATGGGACATCCTACCACACCCGCCGTACTCCCCAGATCTGGCACCATCTGACTATCACCTCTTCGCGTCAATGGGGCACGCGCTCGCAGAGCAGCACTTCAGCAATTTCGAGGAAGTTGGAAAATGGCTCGACGAATGGTTTGCCGCAAAAGACAAGCAGTTTTTCTGGCATGGTATTCATAAATTACCTGAAAGATGGACGAAATGTGTAGAAGCCGATGGCCAATATTTTGAATAAAAAAAAAATTAATTTCCCTTGAAAATTACGTGTTCTTTTTGATAAAAAAACCGGAAAAAACTTATGCATACACCTAGTATATACCGAATTACCCGGAGTCGTAGATCTCACTCAGCTGGCTTTAGATACGCTCGATGCAATTCTGATTAATTGCGCCAATTTCCAATAAAATTCGTCTTTTAAAAAGGAACACTGTGGCAACGTTTGCAGTATATCAATATGTATATTATTTCTCCATCTTGTGCATCGTGTTTTACGTCGGTTCGAATTTATTGCTTTCTTGTCACGAAAATGTAAGGGGTAGCTGAAAAACGGCTTCTTATTGGCGGATAAGTTGTGTGTTATGGTCGGCGGAGTAGGGATGTTTTTGTGAAAATTTAGGCTGTGCCGAGGAGAAATTAGGAAAAGGGGCAAGAGATAATGAATTTGCGTTTGGTTGCGAGCGTCCTGTCAATGGGGTTCGCTCAGAGAGACCTACAAGTGGTGTCCGCTTGCACTCGAATGACCCTGGGTCCGTTGAATTTTCCTGGTGTTGTAGATGGCCGTATCTAATTTTCATGTTTGGTTTGCTTCAGACCGAACAAATAGCGCAACGTTGCACTCCATTCGTTGTTATTCTAAGAGACAAGGATTATACGAGCATGAAACATCATGATTAATCATCAGAATCGTGAACCATGAATTATGAATTGTAGAATAAAAAGAAGTCTTAATGATATACAATTATGCGATTTTTTGCTAGCTTTTGAAGTATTAGTCACAAGAAAACAAAAGTTGTGTTGCAAACGAAGATCGTGCTCTCGAGGATCACAAAGGATTTTGATGGACACGAAATAACCGAAACCGAATTTGAACCCACGGTGGATTAGGGAAGCAGAACTATTTTATTTTAATGGACTTTATAGTCAGTTACTGATTATTTAAGAGACGTCCCCTTACTATGATGGTACAAATAGTGAGAATTCCTATCGATGTTCTCCTTGGTGGAGTTATAAATAATTTAACAGTCCACCCGTCCTCGGCGGACGCATTGTGCCTTCGGTGGACTCCAGAAGAATTCTAAATCTACAAATTGGATAGAACAGACACCTCCACGGTGAAGTCATGCTCCCCATGAGCTCATGCTCACAATGCGTCCTTGGCGCACTTTTTCCTAAGAGTGGGGTGATAACGTGCGTCAGGGTGGATGGAAGTTTATGAGGACCAGGCCCTGGTTCATGACGTGGGAGGCCTCGAGTTAGACAAAGAGGCCCAATCCTTGCAAGCATTGCAGCCCGTCTTCGTTCCAGCCACATTTAGCTGCTAAATGTGCTGGACGATGTCGTTCGCCTAACGGCTTTTCTCGACCATGCCATGAATGCCTCTAAAGGGAACATGGTGTTTCCCGAACAAAAGCAAATACTAGAAAAAAGAGTTTATTATATTATAGTACAATTCTCTTGGAAATATCACGAATTTGTTCTATTTTGCGATATTACGAAAACCGAGTTTTCATCTCCGTCGAATCATTTCGTCCCATTGTGCGACAATCGAAGCTGGTCATGTGTAGTCTGATCACACGTCTCACCGCACTTCTAAGGTGGTGCAAAGAAAAGAAAAGGCGATAATCAGAATGGTCGGTAGACGAACTTTAATACGAAACTTGTGGACTTTAATAAATCCAAAAGTAATTTAACAGCGGGAAATGAGGGGTTCCTGAGGTCATTTGAAGCAACTTTTTCTGTAGCGAAAATTCCATCGGCGGCTTTGTTAACGAGTTATGGTTGAAAATGACTGACCAATGAGAGCAAAGCGCGCGACCCAGCACGCGCTTAAACGAGAGCGTTCGACTGTCCGCCGGCCAGGCGCGCGAGCAGAAGTGGGGCGTCGAGCTGCGCTCGAGTGAAAGAACAAGTCAGAGAGCGCGAACTTTCCGAATTTTTTTTACTACACGACGATAATAATTTTAAGAAAAACGCTGTTTATTCTTATTTCAGAATATCTAAAGAATAATCACTAATTTTTCAGATCCGAAATAATTAATTTTCTGGTATGTATGACATCTCACGCGTACTACATGAAATTTTTATACCATACGTACTCTGAAGATAAACAATAAGTAACCCCGTCGAAATACGTAAACGATATTTAAATTTAAATAATTCTGTGTCCGAACAGAATTCAACGAACGATTCGCAAAACTAATTTCATAATAGACAATCGTGTTAAAGAACATACAGGATATGTGCGTTTAAGAATTGTTAAAGAATGTCATTAACAGTAAACTCACCCATTCAGTTGTAAATCCATTGCATGCTCGTAAATCTGGACAGCAGGACAGTAGGACAGGGCGTTGACTCCTTACAATGTGCGGTCAACTCATCAGCTGATTCCTATTCCATGTTTATTCCTATTCCATGGCGATGAACGCAGGTGACGGACGAAAGCCAGCTATTCCAATGTTCACTTTCATTGCACTGTCACTAAACACTGACACCATAACGTTTTTAATAATAGTTGAAACGATGTTTCCTTCGTTTCAATTTATGGCTCTGAAAAGAGCCGATTTTTTTAAAGAAATACCTAACAGAATGCCTAAAATACACGTTTCTCACATTTTTTCCAAACCGTTGTTCTCACCGCACAAGAACATTTAAAAAGATATTACAATGCAATAACGCGCTCGCGACGTCCTTTCCATAGGAAGAAACTGTGGAAGACTGAAGAGATGGTCGCGTTTTCCTGCAAGCGATCGTGTAACACGAACTGAAAAAGGACAGAGAAATTCCTTGTCCTAAGAAACCGAAAAGGAAAATACATACGTTTCAATAGAAACGTTTTCGGACTAGGTCGTTGCCTGCGACGGCCTTGAAACCACCGGCCGCCAAATCCTCGACTTTGTCATGTTTTAGGCCCGGTCGCAAGTGGCACGCACTGGGAACGAAGCCCAGTCGAGAAGAATGTATCGCGTACGATAGAAAACACTTGTTTTCCAGCGACCACCGTGCTCTGGTATTGCCAATGGATTTTCGTTGATTCTTGCGTTATAATTTGGTGGTCCCGAAAAGGGCCGATTAATATCAGAAAATGTGCTCAAATTGTTCTCCTCGTACGTCCAAACACATTTGAGCACGTTTAACACATTGCTGACCGGTCACGAGTAAACTCGTGATAAGCTTTTTTCCGCATCTTTGTTGTTTTCACGGCGCACTGTTGGAAATCTTGTAGTGTAATTATTTGGTCTGCATACCTCGAGTTGTGTCTCGCTTATAAGACCGGCCAAGTTTCGTTCTTATTTGTAAACAAAATTTCAACGATGACCACTTTGCAAAACTTGTGGTGTACCATTACACTTAGGTGATTGTTATATTCTTTATCATACGAAAAAGAAATATTAAGAGTTGAATAATAAATACAATTTATTAAAGTTTATTTATATTGCTTTACTTCCACATCCGCTTTCAAAACAATAGCTGGACACATGAGGTAAATTTTCAGAAAAGTTGCCGGTCAGCAATGTGTTAATTGTTTCCTCTCCACAGCCGACAATCCTCTTCGTACAAAAGTTATTAGCTAATTTCCGGATGTAAGCCGGCGATGGTGTTTGAATATGCGAAAATTCTTCTTGCAACCTCCGAGTTGTTGCATTAGCATTTCCGAAAACGTGACCAAAACAGAAAGAAGCCTGGCACGACGGATGTGAAAATTTTCGTTTTCTCCTACAGGGTTCCAAACGTTTTCTATTGAACGCTATACATTCTTTGTCCACTACGGTTCGTTTTAAGTGCGTGCCACAGGCGATGGTTTCTCAAGGATTGCAAGGAAGGCAGAAAACAGAAAACAGATGACCGGGTAAAATTGCGCTTCGTTTCGAATGCGTGTCGCCAACCCCGTCCTCACCGTCCCGTCGAAAAAAAAAACAGTTGGAGTTCGCTTAAGAAGCTTGACTGTTCCAACATTTAGACCATCAAATTTACGATTTACTGTTTTCCGGTTTTACGACGGGACGGTTTTTTTCACACATATCCTGCATGTTCTTTAACGTGATTATCTATTATTAAATTAGTTTTGCGAATCGTTCGTTGAATTCTGTTCCGACACAGAATTATTTAAATTTAAATATCGTTTACGTATTTCGACGGGGTTACTTATTGTTTATCTTCAGAGTACGTATCGTATAAAAATTTCATATGGTACGCGTGAGATGTCATGCATACCAGAAAATTAAAACGGCTGACACGGCTAAATTGTTTATTATTTCGGATCTGAAAAATTGGTGATTATTCTTTAGACATTCTGAAATAAGAATCAACAGCGTTTTTCTTAAAATTATTATCGTCGCGTACTTGTTCTTTCACTCGAACACAGCTCGATGCTTCGCTTCTGCTCGCGCGCCTGGCCGGCGGACAGTCGAACACTCTCGTTCAAGCGGGTCTCTGGGTCGCGCGCTTCGCTCTCATTAGTCAGTCATTTTTCGACCATAACTCGTTAACAAAGCCGCAGATTGAATTTTCGCTACGGAAAAAGTTGCTTCAAATGACGTCAGGAACCCCTCATTTCCCGCTGTTAAATTACTTTTGGGACACCCTGTATAAGGAGCCACTGTATCCATACACATCAGATTCGATCGGTCGGCTCACGCTGACGCTTGTACGCGCTCAAATACGCAGAATAAATTTGTACCAAAAAATACAAGCTTCTGGTCGGGTCTCACATTTCAACTTTTACGCTCGTTCCCTTTAATTGGCGCTGGAGCTAGTACATGCTCTTACAAAGCATCGTACTTGAGCGACCACCTCCCCTAACCGCGGGACGGACGTCACAACAATGGTAACTAAATTTTATGCATGACGAGTATACTCGTCATGACACAAAATACTGCCAATTCTTCATGACGACTATACTCGTCAGACACAGCTAGCTGGTTAATGATGTATATTCCCCTTTTCAAAAATTTACACAATGTTCATTAACTAATTGTACCGATTCCGTAGAGGCCTCGGGCGCATTCGCTGTTGAACTCGTGTGGCGGTGACTCTTACCTTTACGTGGGCCCAAAATTCAAAACTCACAATACATAAAATAGTTAAATAAGACTTCTATAGTACTTCTATAGATATTTAAAACGCACATATGTGTAGATACTAAAAATACAATTTATAGAGATTACATTTTTAACCCTTTGTACTTGGGGTTGTTTTAATCCCAAAATCAAGATATTTCTTAGTCTACAAAAAGTTCCAGTGTGCACGATGTTCGTTCGTGTCGCGCTATGATACGGTTAAAAGACACCGAGTCCCCGAAGTTCTAAATCTTTGGTTCAGATTCCTGATAACGTGGGTTGAAAAGATTTCCTACGATCTGGTCAGATTATAGGGACAGTAGTTTGAGGTAATGAAGATACAGTGAGAGACTGTGATAACAGCGATATAGACTCTGCATTTAAAAACCTCCAACTGTACAACTCAACAACGATTACAAGATTTAACGTTTCAATGGTGATGCGGACAGTTTGAGAGGCGTTTGAGGCGTTGACAGACGATGAGATTCTCTCGAGAAATAATCATTTATCTTCTTGATTACTTGTAGTTTATTAGGTAATCTACACAATAACAGAATTTTCACTAGAAATCGCGTTTACAAGAATTATGTTTCTTTATTCGGTTACTGTTAACTTGGAAGTGAGCTCTGTTCAATGAGAGGGTTCCTTTTATAGATTCTTTGCAGTGGCCTTTGACCTGCTTCAAATGTGTCATCGAACTAGTCATTCTGCCATACCCTAGTCCAGCAATACACCGAGTCAGCTTTTGGGTAAAAGGTTTGATAAAAAGTAAGTTCGGTGTAAACAAGCGGATTCGTGGATTCTACATTTTTCGGGGTTAGTGAGGGAAACGATCGCCTTAACTGATTGGTTTTAACATTGCACGGAAAGGGTAAAGCGACTGTCCAAACTAATGGTCACTCGAAGGTACGATTTGTACCTGCGAGTGACGCACGGGGAATTCGCGTGTCTCGAGAATCAACTGTGCCAGATAATAAATCTGGAAAAGCACTTCGTCTTACACAAAGCAAACGAAAAGAATGAGTTAATGAGAAAGTGACTGTGGCCCGTCATCTGATGATCAGCTGTAGGTCACAATGAAATAAAATATCTAAAATTCTAAAGAGAGAAACGGCTTTTTAGAGGAACAGCTTGCTACGACGGTGTTGGCATTGTTTAACTTGTTTACGGGACCGATGAAATCGGCAGGCCAGATGGGGTCGTTCGAAACTCTAATTAGTTTTGTCGATGTACCTGAAGGGTTTGTAATTTTCTGATTTTCTATTCACATTGATCGTGGAACACATGGTTTACTTCTTATTATGCGCATAAACTTATACTCGTACTTAAAACATTTAACGTTTTAACTACGTCTGAGATTTAAAAATAGCCATGTAAAAATGTATTAACACTAGAACTACCAAACTACCAGTCATATTGACTGGTCCTTAATGTTTTCTTTCGCAGTTATTGAAGTTATAAAAATGTTTCATCAGAAATTGTTGGATGTACTTCTTATTTATAACGTACATGTTACAATAAGAATTATATGTAGTTTTAATAGATGTAGTCTCGGTATTATTACCGAGCAATGTATATCGTTGAATTTATTGTTCTGTAGTTCTAGTGTTAAATAATAATATGATAATCTTTAGTTACGCCTCAGAGTAGGTTTTGGAATACCAAAGGTTAATTTATAAATATCCAAACATAAAATCATGAGTTTTGAGCTAAAGCGTCGAAGCAAAAGTATTGGACTAAATAAAGCCCGACTTCATACGACCCAACTCGAATAGTCTGGTACACAACGCATTGGAAGACGTACTACACTCCTAATTCTATCACTTTATCCAACACGTTACACGCGGAGGCGTCTTTGAGTTGATTTTTGATTCTGTTTAGTCTAACATGATGAACGCACAGCTATTTTGCCTAGCTTTCACGTTATATTTTATTTAACTTTAAATGGAAAGAATACAACTGTACATAAACAAAAGACTCTCTTACCCCACTTGTGCTTTTCTGTTTCGATCAAATATATTAACTAGTTATTAGGTCAATCGGAAAGTTCTGTTCATCTAGCGTCGAGTAGCCGTAGCTCGAACTGTGGGTAACTATAACCTCTAAAGTAAGACTAACTTTTTAGTTTGAACATCTGTTAATAAAACTCAGTACACACCAATTTACGCTTGCATCAATAACTTCGTTTTTTTCTACATTGAAGATGTCGGAATTTGAGCCGAATAAGCGTCATTTGCGCGAAGTGTTAGTCTTTTGTTTCAATTGGAAGAAAACGGCAGCTGAAGCTCATCGAATGATTGTAGACGTTTGTGGCGATAATGCTGTTTCCGATAAAACATGCAGAGAGTGGTTTCGACGTTTTAAAAATGGTGATTTTTCTTTGGAGGACAAAGAGCGTTCTGGACGGCCACGAGTATTCGAAGACGAAGAATTTCAGACATTGGTGGATGAAGATCCATGTCAAACGCGAAAACAAATTGCAGAAGCGTTAAATTGTGCTCGATCTGTCATTTCCGACCGTTTAAAAGCCTTAGGGAAGGTCTACAAGGAAGGAAACTGGGTCCTATATGAACTCAAGCCAAGAGACATTGAAAGGCGGAAAACCATCTGCGAAATTTTGCTTGCTAGGCAACAAAGAAAGGAGTTTCTCCATCGTCTCATCACTGGGGATGAAAAATGTATTTATTTTGACAATTCTAAACGTCGAAAAACCATTTGTGATCCTAGCCAACCCTCAACATCGACGCTAAAGCGGAATATCCACGGAAAAAAGGCTTTACTCTGCATTTGGTGGGATCAGGAAGGTGTGTATTGTATGTACGATTTAATTCGTACGAAGATCTCGAAAAATGGATCTCCGTCTGGATAACCTCCAAAGATGAATCATTCTTTCGACGCGGAATTCGCTTGCTGCTCGAAAGATGGGAAAAAGTCATCACTAACGATGGACAATATTTTGATTAACGTACTTTTTCATTTTCTTTCATGAATAAAGCTTTACTTTTTGTAAAAAAACGGACGAAACTTTCCGATTTACCTAATAACTGTGGCGACCATTTTTCAAAGCGCGCACCTATGTGTGTCCCGAAAATCAAGAATTCCAGTCAGTGTATATGGAGATGCATGAATCCCATCTGAAATTATCTATACTTCTCATTTGTTCGGTTTATTTCGTCTTGACCTCCAAATATTCTAGACATATTGAAATTTGCGAATACATTTAGTTTTCGCTAAAATTACAATTTAAATAGTTAATGCTAAGTAAATTTTAGGCATGACTAGTATACTCGTCATGACACAGCTAACTGGATAAAATAGAGTGAATATTTCTTTATATCGTATACGTTATAAATAACACATTAATTTTTATATTTAATACCGTCAGTCAGTGTTTAACATGTTAACGTTAATTCTACCACTTTTCGCGTGTTCGGAACTATGCAATAATTACATGTAACTAAACCACGTTTCTCGAATGTAAGGAGAAATCGCACGGTGTCGACCATTCGTTCTTTAACAAAGGGTATTCGTGTGGAACCGTTGACGACATAATTAAATGGTGACAAAGAGAAGACTGGCGATGGCGTCTTTGAAAGTCTACATTATGTGGATTTGGTAAGTAGGGTGATCATGGAACAACGAATATTATCAAGCACATTATTACACTTGCATTTTCGGAAATTGGAATTGATTTTCGTTTGTTCGTAATGAATAGTAACTCTATTAACTTTAGCACGGTGAATCATCCTTGTAATCGTATAATTAATGAACTTTAGGACTGTGCTCTACTTTATTTATCAGTTTTTGAAAGGGTATTTTTGTTTGCGGTTCATGTAGGCAAATTAGTCCTTTTTTGCTGATAATGTAACAATTGTTCATTTAATTTAATCACCAGAAATTACGTAACTAAATGATGACTTTAGTACTTTACGTAAAAAAATACTGTGGTCGATTGCTTATTATTTTCTTTCTTTTTAAATACAAGATAAATATAAGAGTAATGCAGAGCATTACGTAATATAAAAATTTGTGAAATATTGATATTGAAGTAACGAATTCTAAATGTAAAAATGAGAAGATATATGATACTTTTCCAAAACAATAAATATCTGATGTTTATATTTGCTTTTTTCTCACTTCTCGAAAAATATATGTGTAAAAGAATTATTACAAATTTCATTTATTTTAGAGATCGTATTTACGAGTTACTTCGGATTATGCATTACTAGTTAATCTGCAAATGTATTAACACATTCACGGCCAACGCAGCAATGCCTTCGTATATTACAATTTGTGATAAATATTATTGACGACTGTCAAAACATTTAAACAACAATAATTAAATTTCAGATAAAATTAACAAAATCTATTTCAATACGGTGCACCTGAAACGATGAGTATCTTATAGAATTCTTTAAATTTTATTAGTAATTTTAGTGATCTTGAATGACCTTTATAGTAGGTAATTGTATTCGAGTTATTCAGGTATCCTGTTTTCGACAAACCACTCTGTATGTAGGTATAAGAGCGCGATTTCTCCCTCTCTTTCTTCCTATCTCTCTTCGGCATGGAACGCAGTAAAAGCGGTAGGCCGTACAGTTATAGTTGAATTTAAGATTGAAAGGTATAAAGTTTAAAGTGAAATTTTCGTATAGCGCTGTGGAAACGATTTACGGTACCATGAAGTTTTGAAAGCAGTTTCAAGTGAAAAAGAGTTTTAGGCGAGATATATAGTGGAAATTGATAATTTCAACCTTTTTGTGCCGAGCGAAAATATCATACCTATGCGAAAAATACCAGGCCAATTTAACGAATTTGCTGAGGTTTGTGAAGAAGCTCGTAAAAACCGAACTAAGAATGATATTTAAAAAATTCCGAAAGAAACATATTACCAAATAAAGAAAGAATAAAGTAATGCCAATTGTATTTCAATAATTGTTGAAAATCATACGAATAACATCAATATAAGAAATTATAAAAAACATCGAAATGAGTTTCTCTTCTACAAACGATATTTGCACATTGTAGTTTTATATACATTACGTAGTATGAAGTATGAGTATTACATTTTCGTAATTCGCGTTGCCAAAATTTAGAGATTTGGTTCCTCGAGGATCTGGCCAACGAAGTGAGACAGGCCGAAATGACTGCTGGTAAACGGACTCTGTTGAACCCCACGGCACTTATCCCAGAACCTTCATAAAGCGAACCTTACTTTTTAACAAGTTTTTAAATTCTTTTGCAATGAAATTAGACCATTTATAACGTTTTATAAATTTATTCTGAAAAGGAGTTCGTTCACAATGCGAATAGTAAGGCGTCATCGGATGCGCAACGATATATCGTCGTTGGCACTTTTCGCAAGTGTTGCGAACGACGATATATCGTCTTTTGGCACTAAAAGAGTTAAATTTAGTACATCTGTCCTTTCATTTAGAAAGATAGGACATGTGTGTTACCGTAGATGGCTTAGTGACAACGTACAATTTTGTGTTCGTAACAAATAAGAACGAATAAGAAATTTCTAAATACAATTTGCAGTATCTCGAAGTTTTGTACAGACGAAATAAAACTGTTTTATTTAATCTATCATCAACTTATTCATATCCAGTCTTGCTTATTTAGTAACGACTACACCCTTGTTTATTTTCTAGTATTGTTATATTCTTGACTGAAAGTATAGTCAATGCTAAAAAGTATGATGAATAAATTACAGATTCTGTGCACATACAATAAACTTGAATAGATAAAATGCAAAACACTACAGACATTTGAAGAATTTAAAAGTACTCTTATATTATTGTCAACTTTATAAAATTCTTAAGAAAAGGGATAAATATTTGTATATGTCCAGTGATTAAGGCAAAAGAATAACAAACAAGAGATAACATTACTTTTGTTTTGTTAAAAGTTAAGATTTAATATCGGATATTTTATGAGATCGTACAAGTACAAAGACCGTTATTCAAAACCCAAACCACTCTAAATTCCATAACCGACAAAGAAAAGTCTCGATCGCTACCAGTCAGTAAGATACTTTCCAATCGACCACCAAAAATTCTAGGGCGTCACGAGGCTTCCCAAATCCAACCACAAATCTCTAAGTCGTTGATCGAAATATCGATCTTTGTCGATTGAAACATTTTTTCAGTCTATAGGAAGATTCGGGATACAAAACATCCGCTTTTAAAAATGAGGAACCTGATAAGCTAAACACGGGGGAAAAGTCTTGAGAACGGCCGGTGTATTTGCAGGAATGAGTATCATATTTCCGAATAGAATGATAGCAAATTTGATCACGTTCTTAAAAACTACATTTCTCGTCAGAAAGCTAGCCCAAGTGTCTTGTGTTTCATTTTTTAACACTGCATCTACCATAAGGAGTCAAATAATGTTTCCCACATTTTCTATTTTACAATTACTGAAGTTATAAAATTATCTTCACCGAAATCGATTCAAAAGATTTTTTTATTCCAACATACATTGTGATAAAAATTACACAAAATACAAATAAATTAATTCGTGTCACTTTTATAAGACTTTTATAAAACACTAGTCCATTTTACTGCTCGGTAGGTTTAGTGTTAACGCTTTACCGACATGAAGCTTATTATTAGAACTTTCAATAATTGCACTGTAACAAAATGAAGACATAACAAACTCCTTTTACATTGTAATTTGTAACCAAATTATTAGATAACGTTAATGAGGATGTCATGTTGATTTACAATAAAAATTGCTGTCAGCGTTGAGAGATCCATTGAGAAGTTTTTAATCATGGACAAATGAACCTTGAAAAATTCTGAAATACTCGCCGGTCGGTAAAGTGTTAACAATGCATAAATGGTGTTGCATCAGTGTCGAATAATATCCAAAGATTAGAAAATCTGTTATGTGTCAAAATTAGTATATCATACTACGTCACTAACGTATCAATAGAAAAATTAATAGGGTCAAATATGTAAATATGATTAAACGTTCATTTCTAGAATATAGTGTAGTTTTTCTCTTAAATAAAAAAGAGAGTCACAAACAGCTGCTATCAAGTGAAATTAATGCTTTTCGATAAAAAAAATACGATCCTTACGTTAAATCAAACATATTACCTAAATACTGAAAAGTTTTATACACGAAAATATTTTGCAAACATGCAACGCTACTGATATAACCGACGAATTTCGGGAAAATCACATATGGCAACACACTAACCAAACAAAACATATATACTGGCATCTGATTAGTGGTTACGCTGTCAGTCATAAACAAAGATCCCTGTGTAGTACAATCTTCCGTTAGCTTTAAAGCGTTTTCTAGCTTTCCAGTAATTTAAAATGTTCGTGATGCCTATGTGTACTATTAGGGATGAAAAGGTTAAAGAACAAATGAACAATGATGAAGAACGCATTGTAAACCTTAGTAAATTTTGAAGCAAGATAAAGCATCTGTACACGCTGCAACTTGGTTCAATTATATTTTAATGAAAACAAAATATCTGTTTTACCGTTATCTCCTCACTCCCTAGACTTTCCTGTAGTATAAAATTGTTGAGAACAACTTGTTCCTAGTGTATACAAGAATGGCATACAATATCAGAACAAATATGATTTGAAAAATGCTTTGTTAAGCAAATGAAATAACCTAATAGCAGAGCAAGTCAATACTAAGAGGCTTAATATAGGTAATAGAAAACAAACAGGTATGTACTTACTATTAACCTTTTGCACTCAAAGCTGGTTTACCTTCGAAAACCAAAGCATGT
Source organism: Agapostemon virescens (assembly GCA_028453745.1). NCBI lineage: Eukaryota > Metazoa > Arthropoda > Insecta > Hymenoptera > Halictidae > Agapostemon > Agapostemon virescens. Next base: position 23,335,507 of record CM052094.1, read on the forward strand.
GTTCTGGTTTCGAAAATTTCACTTTACGTGATTTATTTCCTCTTATGCATACTCGGGTTTTTACTATTATTCGTTTTTGCAACAGTGGGATTGTTATCACTTTCCTAGATGCAAGCATAGTGATGTAAAAATTATTTTAAATAATAGCGTTGCAATTTTTAGTGGTGGCCAGAATCATCATTCGAGTGCAAAGGATTAAATAAGCCTATCATATGAAGTGTAGAATATTGTTTGGTCTCAAGCAGATCAAACATGAAAATTAGATATGGCCATCTGCAACACTAGGAAAATCCACTTGCAGCACTCCATGAGCGAACCCCATTGACCCCAAATTCATTGCTTCTTGGTCCTGTTCCTAATTTCTCTTCTTCACAGCCTAAACTTTCACGAAAACACTCCTACTCCGACAATCGTAACATACCACCCACTCACCAATAAGAAACCGTTTAGCCATCCTTCACATTTTCGAGTCAACCAATAGCAATAAATGCGAACCCATTGTAAAATGAATCACGATGAAGAAGAAACAGAAGTGATATACATTTCAAGGAGGAAACATCTCGAACCGTAAACATTTCAACATAATTCATTGAACGCGCATTATTGTATATTCTCTTAAATATTAATCAAACTAAATGTTTGTTTTTAACGGACAAATTGTATTTAAAATAAGCGTAGTTAATCGCAACTGCGTGAAGCTTACCTAAAGTTCGTTAACTAAAGCGAAGCGGGATTTACGACCCCACGAAATTCGGTGCTGGGATAATTAAAATATGTGTTGCATATTTGTATTAGTACTTAGTTATTATACATGTGCTATCATTTCGTTCTCGTAATATAGCAGTTATTTTTTATTCTACATAAAATCCTACAATGTCGTAATTAGTTTCCAATAAATTGTATATTCCGAATTTCTAATTTTTTACTATTATTAGTTATTGGCACAAATCTGGTCACACTTTAATGGGGACTTAAAAATAACATACCTGGACTATCTTCTTGACGAGGAGTGTACACCGAATTTCTAAACGAAACACACAATATTTCACCTTACTGACATTCTAAGCAAGCAGAAGAAAAATTGAAATCTTGCAGAAGAACTGATAGCATATTCAGGCTTCATAATAATATCGTGCATTAGTTAGCAAGATGCCGCGTCATCAGCAGTTTTATATTTTAAAATGACAGTTAATCTCAATTGGCCTAAACCAAGTCAGCATGGATCGTAGGAAGAAATCAAGCCACTTAAAAATTGTTCAAATTGATTTCAAGAATCCATACGTAATTATTTGCGAAATTTTAAATATTGTAAAAAATGTCACATGGTAATATATAATTTGAGAAAAGATCCTGCAAATTATGGAAGAAACAAAATTGGGGTAGGCTATATATATATATATAAACTTTGTAAATGTGCTGGAGTAGAGGAGCCAGTTACTATACCCCGTTGTCGGATTTCAGGAGTTTTCCCTATTAAACGTGATTTTAGTAATTTAATAAACATTTCTTAAGAACTTAAAGTTAAATTTCGAACTTTCTTTTATCGATACTTTTCTCATTAAAGAAATACTAAATAATTGAATATCATTAAATACAAGAGAAATTGCTGAAGTCAGTTATATTTTAGTTATTGAGTTACCTCTTTAAATGTTGAACCTCCATAGCTGTGCATAATAAAAATTTAATATTTACATAGAATTTTTTTCTAAGAAAAATATATTATACGTTATTTAAAAGTTTGCATTAGAGATAACTAGTTCTTCTTTTTGAAAATATGACAACGATGTGCTTCCGCTTAGAAAATTAGCATCAGTTAGCATGAACTTAAATTATGAACAAAAACATAAATTCAAATAAATTGTTACTGTTTTATTCTTGCGTAATCTAAATACGTCTTATCAATATAATAAACATTGTGATATCTTATCATAATGATTTACTTTATAAACTATTATTCTTCGCACGCTCATCTAGTTCTTCAGCATTTTTATAAGTTTTTCAGAATGTACCATTATTCATGTTTGAAAATGTACTAAAAACAGAGTAGTTGACTGTCCCTCGGTAATTAGCTTCTTTCTCCGATTATTTCGTTCCCAATAATTCTGTCTTTTTTCTGTTTGCCGGGAAGTCAATGAGATGTACTTTATTTACTAGCAGGTTCCCTATCCCTACGACGTGATAATCATTTTAGATAGTCGGAAAAGTATTGAGAGATTTGTGTAATTTTTTTATTAACTGTTTCCTTTACTGAAAATGAATTTTATTCAAGTATATATTAGCCATTATTATCTATGACCTTTTGCCAGTGTTGGGATAGAGCCATAATCCCATCGTAATAGAACTTCTGTGAAATGCACATGAAAACTCGATTCATCAAATTTTTCTCTGTTAAATTATGAGGCACCCAAACATCTAGCTTCTTTTTGTATCCAGTCTTCGGCAAATGATCCAAAACGATTGAATTTGCATTATTTCATCGACTTTTTCAATGATTGGTCGACTAGAGTGAAGTGCATCTTTAATGTCGAAATTTCCAGAACAGAAGCGAACAAACCATCTACATGCTGTTGCATTTGATAAAGCATCTTCACCGTTAACACCACAAATTTTTTTCCGGACTAGTGCAGCGTTTTTGCCATTTTCGTAGTAAAATTGTAAAATATTGCGAATGTTTTCAGAATTTTCAGTCATTTTCTCACAAATATTACTTTTGACACGATTGACGAAATACAGAACTGTCTGCATGATAATTGTAGTCGGAAATGTCACCTCTCAAATGCGCGTCAGTATGACGCAATCTGATTAATGTTGCCTGATATATGACACGAAACAACATCTAGTGACAAAAATCTCTCAATACTTTTTCGACTATCCAATATATTGTGTATTTCATTCAGAAATTCTAGGTGGCTTTCGAGAAATTAGAGATAGCACACACGTGCTATCATTTTGTTCAGGAGTGTTAAAGCAGGAGGGAGGAAACCAGTACCGGACGGTCTATGGGAGGGAGAGAGCGAAGTTTCGAGAGGCGGATGCAATTCGTGGCGGAAGCGATGAATGATCGGCAACAATGGGAGTCAATCAGGTGGGCGTATTCACGTGAGTGAATCGGTTCGATTATCCGGTACGGGGCGATCAACGGCGCAACCGTGCGACGACGTGGGTTGGACCGTTGCATCAAAACCGCTTTTGGATTTGCACGGTCGCGGGCCGCGTGTTTCGCCGAGTGGTTAGGCTGCGCGACTGCGGCAATGACAGCGGCAGCAGCACCGGATAGTTGAAAGTCCCTGCTCTGAACGTTGCAACGACGTTATCGTAATAGGGTCCGATTAAGATGCAAATTCGGGGCTGGGTCTACGCCCGACAATTTAACCCGGTAACCGGGCTAATATTAAATAAAATGCAGGCCGGACCTACCGCTGCGCCACGCTGCGCCATGCCACGCCGCGCCGCGGCCGTGACGGAGGGCGGACAGGAGGCAAATGCCTGAAGGGAGCCGGGTTCGGGGGCCGCACAACGCTTGAAAGCGGGTAATTCTCATTTTGAGAAATTGTTATTAAATTTTGTCGTGCTCTCCCGGGCGTCTGTCTCCTCCTTCCCACTTTTCCGTGATCCTTGGTCCTGTCTCTCATCTTCATTCTTCAGTTACCATCACTTTACTCGGCCCTGCCGCCGCCGCGGCTCTTACACCGACGGAGAGCCTCTCCTATTCTTCAGATTCTGATAGAATTCTTACAATATTTAAATACTCAAACTCGTCCGAAATTCTTCCTTTAATATTTAATACCATCGCATGAATACTTTTCTTTTAATAGTTGAATACATTTGAACTGTTTTCTAGCACATATAGTGGAACCTCGTTTATTGTACGGCATTTTCGTTGGTTGGATACTACCTTAACCAGTTAGCTGTGTTTGACGAGTATACTCGCCATGCCTAAAATTTAGTTAGCATTAGCTATTTAAATTGTAATTTTAGCTAAAACTAAAATGTACTCGTAAATTTCAATATGTCTAGAATATTTGGATGTTAAGACGAAATAAAACGTACAAATAAAAAATATAAATTATTTCAGATGGATTCATGCATCTCCGTATGTTCTGGCTAGAATTTTTGATTTTTGCGAAACACATAGGTGCGCGCTTTGAAAAGAGGTCGCCACAGTTAACTGGTTAATGGTACTTATTTTTGGCTAACAGTGTCTACAAATTAGGAGATAGTTGGGGACGAAAAAAATCGTGCGGAGGAATTTACCTCTTAAATGTAACAGTTCTTAATGCTTAAGACTCAAATGGTTGTTAACAATTGCTATGTTTTTATTCATCTTCTTTTACGTTACTAAATTTGTTTATATTTAATAAATTGCTTATCTTGTATGTATCATACGGGTAACTTGCCTTAGTTTCACATGTATGCAGTGGAAAACATCGTACAGAATAGAAATATTCCACATCGGAAGAAATATTTGGTTTTAGAGTTCAAATAGTTTCGAATGGAAAGGATTAACAAGTCAACCTACATATATACCAAGTTCAATTTAATCATTATGAAAGAAAATTTATATTAATTGTATAAATGCAAGATAAATCTGTTCAACACCGATTAAATAAATATTCTTTAATAATACATTCGACTGTAGGTCGACTATACGTAGCGTAGCCTGTTCGGTCATCCAACATTTTCGCAAAGATTTTGTAGGATATAAATATGTCGGCTCATATGAATATTCGGTTAATATAAATCTACGTTTAGTTTACACGTATCTCTGTAGTTCAGCTTTCGGTTTATTACACATCCGTCGACAATGGTCGTCCAATAGTTTAATAAATGAAGAACTTCATCGTGCTTGGATTGAATTTGTACATGCTTCTTAAGTGACGTCCCAATTCGTACATTCCATTCAATGACAAAAGTTTAAGTGAATTTAATCTAGTTCGCATACAGGTTATACAAGGACAGTCTCAGTTTGGGCGATCGCTTCTCCCTTTCTTCGCAATTTCTTCAACCAATCATTCAAGACGGCCACTTTCCTCGCTAGATCCAAAAATTTTATAACCACGTAAAGGAGAAAAATCCTTTCCAAGGAACGTCTAAGCTAAAAAATGTCTTTCCGTGACGATCGAAGCTTGGGCAATCGTCAACTTTATTGCCCATATACGAGTTCGGTGGCCACACGGTGTGTTTTTAACGAAAAAGGGAAAGTATCTTACGAAAAGACATATTTCCGTTGTTAACAAGCGTACGTCACGTGTACCGATGGCAGTAAACTTCGAAGATTATCTATTTGTTTTGTATATCAAGTAACATTCGAAAGAGTATCATTTTTACTTACCAATCAAATATGAACATTTCCATAACAATTAGTTTTTCACCTTACATGCAGTTATAGTTTTTCTTAGAGATTTAATTCTCCTTTGAATGTCAAGATTAAATTCAAGGTGGCTTTTGTATCTCGATAAGAAGGCAAAAGAGGAAAAAACCAATTTAGATCAATTATAAAAGTTGACTGTTGAAAAGTAATTACAATTGTGTCTGTACTTAAGTTGGCACTCTTCATTTAGCTAAAATAGTGATAAAAGGATACAATAAAAATACATAAAATCCGAAATACAAAGAAAAAATACACTTACTTATATCTCAAAGCAGCATTGCATTAAACAATTTCATACGATATCAAACTAATAATAAAATTAATAAACAACAAGTTGAAGTTATCCCTGAATAAAATTATAATTTCGACAACCGATTTGTCATACTAATTCCTTTAATATTTCGCTTTTGGGTATTTTTCGACAAAGTTCGTCCCACGAGGGCTTATTTGTATTTCAGTCGTGACTTTGTGGTAATCAAGAAATCAACGAGATATCATTTTGTTTTCCCTATAATTAATTGATAAGAATATTCTTTAGTAATACATCTGTAAGGGATTCGAGTGACCGCGGCCCATGCGGGCCGCAGTAGGGTACCGTTGCTGGTTAGGGACGCAGTTTATGATTACGGTGCGGACGTGACTTTAGGCTATTTTTGAGATTTAGCGGAACTTTCCGTGTTTTATGATAATTTATTAGAATCCTCGTATTTTAGCTAAAGGTCTCAATAGCCGTTGACGTACCGTAAAACATCTGCAGACCAAGCGCGGACCGTTGAGGGTCCTAGATAGACGACGAGGGCTCAAGGTGAGGGTTCCTCCAGAAACTGGCCAGTTTCCCTCACCCTGGCGTCTCTCGAAGGGCGTACGTTAGTTTTTAAAAACAAAATGTGATTGGTTGTGGAGAGGAACGGCCTACGAGGCGGAAAGCTTGAAAAGAGCTAGAGCGAGCAAAGAACGGGGTTGTCGTCGTGGCGCGTACGAAGGTACACCAAGTTTGAACCAAATAAACGTCTTACGCAAAATCTTGTATTATTAAATCAGCCATCCTTACACATCTATCTATTTTGCTGTCGTTAGTGTACAATCAATGATTGTTAATTCTTCAACTTGTTCATGGTTGAAACAGTTCCACACTATTTGAAGTCTACCACGTATGGTACAGTTGCAGTAATAGCACCTTGTTTAAAACATTGTCTCTCCATTCTTCATACAGACTTTCTCGGTCTGTTTTTACTTCTAAGGTTGTGAGCCAATTTGACTCATAAAATGATTTAACAGTTAATCGTATAACACATGAAATTTATACCTTACCACTCATGTGAATATTTCAAGAATAGATTTTATTTTCCAACTGACTGAAGAACTAAGAAGTAAATATAGAGAAGATGTTGAGAACACATCTATTCCATTGACAAAAATTCATACTACTGACGCACGGAAGAATGGTCAAGTTCAAGAATCCTGTAATAGAAATAGATGTGCTAAAAACCTTTGTGCTGAATGTAATCGAAATGTTTGCGGAAAATGTATTTCAAAAACAGAGTTTATATGTAAAAAATGTTTTCAATGAATTTTTTAATAATAAATCTAACTATTTTCATTGCAAAAAAACTTCAATTTTCTTGTATGAATCAAATTGATTCGCTTCAGTAAAAATAAGAATATAATCAACATCCGTAAATCTAGTGTTAAATCTATGGCATCTTCCTAAATATTTTACCATGTAATCCAACTTCATATATGTACATGTAATTTTATTTGAATCATCTCTATTGACAGTTTTAACTCTACATTTATCTACTCAGTATTGGTAAACGGTTCTTTTTTTACTGGTTTAATCATTTTTCAATGCTACCGTACGGACGTTTGTCTTTTTCTGCTCTTTTCTTATAAGAATTTCGAGCTCCTTGGTATTCAGAATATTTTTACTCATTTTTGTAAAGTTTTCTTTTCTATATTTTTACGGAGTAATAATAAAAATAAAATTGCGTGTAACTGGAAAATATTTTATAAATGAAGAGCCACATTGCTAATTTATTAGAAGTACATTTTAGAATTTCTGTTTAGAATAGGAATATTTATTTTCATCAACTTTATTTCTGACTGGCCTTTGGGATGTAATTTCGCAAACCCACTGTTATTAGAACGTGCATACATAGTGCTGTCGCTGCGATACTTATTGGAACACCGACGCATTGCTCCCATGTAATGTAAACAATGCCAGGAGGTAGAGTAGGTCAAGAACTTGTGTTGGTATTATGAAACAACATTTTCAGCACGCGAAATGTAAATGCGTCAACTTAAGCGCCGACGCGACTGTAGGTGATACGCTTAACCAAATCATTCTGCATTTTTAGTTTTTATACCTTTTTTTCTAGGACTTTCTAGGACAACAATAAAACTTTATACGACATAACTGAGAATCGGTCTTCGAAAAGTATCTGCTACTGTCACAGAATATTTGTATTAGATTTGGGGATTTTTGATTGGATGAGCGTTTGTGCACGACATGGTGAGTACAATTATTTCAGCTGGTAAAAGTTTAACCGCGTAATTTCTGAAGCCGCCTACTGCGAAACTTCTGTCGCTCCGGGGCAGCTTTATCACTCGAAAGTGAATTATACAATACTCAAGGCGATCTCCTAGCTCTCCTGTAGCGTCGCGTGCCCTCGATCCTTATCTCGATCGTACCGTGAAAAATATTCACTGCGACTCGAACAGATAAATTCGACGACCAATAAAGGAAGGGTGCAGAACTCGAGTTACATTGAAATTTTCAATTCTTTTGATAAGTGAGAATTCGCGAAAGCCAAGTTCGATCGATACTGTCATAATCGACAACAATGCTTCTTTGTTGAAACCATTGTATGAATAAGCTTTTCGAATGCAAAGCACGGTTGCAGGCCGAGCGTGGAGAACAGAGACATTATTTTATATTTACACGACTTCTATTAAATTCGTTAGTTTGCTTTGAAACGATACATTGTAAAGTAAAATCATGTCACAAGTTATAATGCCACGAATCGTTATACACATACTGCGATTTGAACTTAATTTTGTATGAACATTCGTCATGACATCAACAAGGAAATATCAATCTGACTTGTACATTGATGCAAGGAAAATTAAAATCTAATCGTGAACGATGTCAGTAACAACATTGGTAACGTTTGGAATAACTGTTTGCCCAGTAACTGCGTAAACATTACTATAATCTGTTTTCGCGTTGTAAAAGTCACGCAGAACGTATCTTATATAAACACTTTCATTTAATGTCATTCTCTTTCTGTACATTTCATTTTACAAGTCATTCGCATCGTGTGTGGTCGTAGTAAGTGTATTATTTACACTTGGCTGTAGACTTAATAAGTTAACATTTTAAAAAACTACGTTTACATTGTAGTTTGTAACGAAATGATTAGATAACGTTACTGAAGATGCTTTGAGGATTCTCAAAAACAATTCCTGTCAGCGTTGAAAGATCGGTTAAAAAGATTTCAATCATAGACTGTAGACCTTAAAAAATTCTGAAACAATCGCTGGTCGGTAAAATGTTAAATGCTATGTCAGTTACTGGGATATCGTAAAGAAACAATTTCTTACGTTCACATAGCATCAAAAAATATGTTTGCACATTCGTTAATAGATTTTATATATTATGGAAACATTTTAAACAAAAATAAAAAAGAAATCTGTTGTATATATCCAGACAGTGTGTGGTATTCACTCGCTCGGAGCGCTACTTAAAAGGAAAGTAAAAAAGAAGTAGTTCCGCGTTTTGGCATGTTGATATGTTTCATAGATGAAAAAACATTTCCACACAAATACATTGTAGGAAACTTAAAATAAATTTTAAATCCAAAGTATATATATTGTTGCATTTCATAAAACAAAAAATAGAAACAAATTGACATGACGTTAAAGAAAGTGCTCGTTGATGAGTTAATTTACTTTCTCACATTGATGTGAAACCCGTATCTTTTGGGGTTGTGTGCCAGAACTTTTTAAGAATTTTTAGATGCGATCGAATGGAGAAAATAACGCAAAAACTAGTTTTCCGTATTTTTCCCATAATTACTTGTGGGAAATAAAAATTGTTTTGAAACATGAAACTTGCCAAAAAGTATTCTTTTTCAAAGAACTATCGAACGAATTTTAGGCTATTTCTAGCCCTCGAACGGCTAATCTATTTGGACACCTTCTAAATATATTATATATTAATATACATTTGATCGATCATATTTGTCTTTTATTTTATATGAAAAGCTGTAGATTATGTAGAGTTACATAAAAGTATAACATTCAAACATTCATACACACTAGTCTCAATAATAAATGCCGACAGCAATTATGAGCCTAAAACAGTTGGAAAACTATTGAAGTGGGTGTGGAAGAAAATAGTATAGGAACAATTAAAATTGGATCCCTAACGATACAAAAAATAAGGACTGAATTCTTATTTCAATTCAGTTTGCCCTGGTATGGTCTATGTAAATCTCTTTAGACGTTGCAAGCGCAATATTTCAGACCACCGCATAATGTATACAAAACGGCAAAACGCATTTCAATGTGAACAAAAATTATTATATTAAAATTTTGGGCGCTGCTGCTTATTGAATTGGATATTTGATAATTTGACGCAGGATCTTCGCGATACTTTATAATTTCAGAGTATTTTTGTGAAATATGTGAAATAACGATTCAGGCGGATGTTTCTATCTTTAACTTAGTAAATTTGTCATATGAGCAATTTAATACTTTCTTATGAACAAATGAGTTCGACTAATGTACTTCAGTAAACCATAATTAGTTGTAAAACAAACACAAACTTGACTTCGCATGGGCTTCATATGTTTAACCCCTTGACATACAATGACGTCTGTTAGACGTCATCCATTTCATGTGCCATTATAGGCTTTAACGTCTCCGAGACGTCAAGAGCTGTCTCTGACGGACGCCGAAAATCGTGCATCGATAATTCGATCCCAGTAACAAGGGGTATAAGAAAATGTTCTTTCATGTGCTTGACATAGTTGTTTATAATACTTATGTTCTATATTCTAAGTTGCCTAATTCAAGAAACCAATCGATTGTAGATTTTCGATCGAATATCGCAGAAGATATGTTACACAATTTGTCACTTCCTAATTACTCGACACGCGGCAGACTGTCGCAAAGTGAGTACCCAACGCGATTACAGGCAAACCATTGAGCACATTTTCCAGAACATCTTCCATAATAATACCTGCCACTAACAAAAAGGAACACCTGCAAAAGAGACGCTACGTGTATGTAAAAAATAATGTAAGAACTGAAACAACTTGGCAGTGTAAAAAATGTCTAGTTTCTTTACATATTTCAAAATACTTTCAAATGTATCATACTTTACAAAATTATTAATTTATTATTTTATAATGTTACTTAATTACTGTCTATTAACATTATGTATCAACCTGATTAAATATTATATAACAATGTAAATTTCGAAATAAGTTCTGTTACCGAGCGTGCATATAACTCTAGTCGAGCCAGTTAAATAGTATTCTTCGGACGCGTCAAATTCTATTTTATTTGTACGTCAAGAGATTAACTTAAAATTGCTTTCGATTTTTTCATATCATCTACACCTACCGAGAAAACACGCTCGATACTGCTTCATAATTTTCAAATAATGTTAAAATGATATTGTGGAATACACAACTTTTATTCTACATATTGTACGTAGTTTTAACTTTAGTAATTTTTATTAGTAACTTTTCTGTTACTACCTTGTATCAAGTTCTATAATTACACAACACAACTATGAATATTTCAGATATAACGGTACAGATATTACAGAATTGAAATTAAATTAGCCGTTTTATAATTATGCACTTTTTAACTTTACGACTTCATACTGTTCCTCGCAACATAATTACTGCACGACAAATGATGGAATAATTAGAGCTCCGACCATTGTACAGGTATAATTAATTAAATTTTCATACCTCGGGTTTTCCATAAACACGCTATTAAAGAATCTGAAACAGGAGCTACTTCGTTTATCCCCAATGAAGAGCTCATTTTTCAGATTTTGCCTGCGATCTCGCGATTCGGACACACTGCGCATCATGTCGGTGAATCTTAGTTTCGGTGAACAGCTGTTGTTGAAAACAAGATCCGTGAAACGCATAGGTGTCCATGTATTTATTGTAACCTCAAAATTCTCGTTCAATGACTGCGAACCTGCGCACTTTGCAGTTCGCGGACACCGCGGTTACTTACAGCTAATGCGAAAATAATTAAGTTGAACTTCAATCTCTACCGGCGTACTATTCCCGCGGAATATCAAAGAGACGAGGACACCGTGCGCCCTGCATTTTTAATCAGCCATGGGTAGAGCGAGTCGCGACCCCTTACATTATATAATTGGAGCACTAATCATCCACGAACGTTCATCTCTTGAGTCGGAAGGAAAAAAAAGTCAGCTTCGAGGATCGTCTCGTGAAGTTCATCTCCCGCGGAGAAATTTCACATTGTTCGTAATGCCTGAAATATGGACGACCTTGAACCTGAATTTTACACGCGTAACTTACTGCAATAACTTTTGCACTCGAACGTAATTTCTGTCGCCTATTAGCAAAATGTAGGGAAGGTATTATTAAGTTTCTAGAGAATTCCGGCGGGATCTCTTCTTCGGTCCATTAGAAATCTCTTGATTAACGGCACTGTAGGGTATGCTAGAACGAACAAATTGCTTCTGGAACATCGTTCGCTACATCATCTGCTTCTTGTTCTAGCATACATTGGAATACAATTAGTCACAAAAGTTTACAGTGTCTACATATATTTGCAGTACGGTACGGTTATTTTATTGGTTTCCGTCCATACATAAACAAATTAAAGAGTCGCATAAACTAACCTTCAAGGTTGAAGGTCCTTGGACTCTGGCATAAACTGTTTTCTCTTCGCATGCTCTTGAACCTTTCATGGTTGATTTCATTCTTGATCCTAAAAAATTGTAAAAAATAGAGTTGCACGTTTGTCTCCTGCTTAAAATTCTCGAATTCATATATCGCCATAATATTGTTAGCATACGTATAATTAACATAAATTTACAAAACAAGTAAATTAGTCTTTTTTTATTATGGCGTCAAATAGAAAAGTTTTAAAGACTGTCTTAATTCATAATTTTCTTGTATGTCCTACTAATTTAAAATTTTTTTCAGAATCCTCTTAGTACAACATTTAGTATATTTCTAATCGATTAAAAAAATTAAATAAATTGGTCCGATTAAAAAGAAGATATTTCAATTTAACCCTTGACATGTACATGAAAGAAAATTGATTTCATTTTATTCAGTTATAATCGCTGAAGTATAATGTAATGCAAAGTTACATACAACGTAATGTGGGCGAGTATTAGAAAAAAGCTCTCGGCCGTTAAAGGTTAAAAGCCGTTCGAATACTTGCATGGCTGACTGTATATGTTCGCCACCGTACAAAGCTTTCGCGTATTACAATTCGCGTGTAACCATTCCCTTCTCGACTTTATCGTAGCAAAACAAAAGAAAAAACGGGAATGGTATACTGACATAACGTGTAACATGAACGAGAAGAGTGCAGAAGTGGAGGCGTAAGTCGCGTGAATTTGCGTCTGCTAATCCCGTGTACGTCGCAATAAAACCGGGTGGTAGTGTATTACTTCTGAAATTCTTGACACCGGTTAGGGGCACCGTAGGGAGGAAAATTCAGACGGGAAGCCGCAAAAAAGCGCAAATAAGATTACGCGCGTCTTGAAACCGGCGGGGAGTCACCTTTCAGCTTTCTCCATCCCCGGTTGCGGCTGAAACAAAAGTACCTAGACCGCGCTAGATCGCGGAAGGCTCAGGGCAAACGCTGGCAGACGTGAACTAATGCTCACCCACCGTGGAAGAATCCCGTGATCGTGAACCATTGCCTTGTGTCCCCTAAAATTGATCTACGAAACCGTTCGTTGCACCGGAATATACAGACTCGAAATTTCTGATTTATCGCAGTCTAACACCGGTGTTTGCGACACGTACATAGGCAACAACGTCTGTGGATTCTTACTTTCGAAGGATGTCTTACTTGAGACTTAGGCCCGTGTGACGCCTTAGTAGTCTGCACTTTATCTGTCGGGAATTATCGGTAATACCAATACCAATTAATAGTAATACCATATGCAACGATCGTACTGTATTAACAGTTTACCGACCGGAAGCCTATTAATAGGACTTTTAATAATTGTGCTGTAACAAAATGAAATTTAAAAATCGCTTTTACGCTGTAATATTTAATGAAATTATTGGACAACGTTACTGAGGCTGTCCAATTGATTCGCAATAAAAATGGGCTGTCAACGTTGAGAGATCTATCAAAAAGTCATGAACCATGGACCTTGAAGAATTTTAAAATACTGGTCGGTCGGTAAAGTGTTAAAATGGAGCTTAACATTTTCGTATATTATAATTTCAAACAAAATTAGATTGCGTTGCTAGGAGGAGATTGCATATTTAACTTTATTTACAGTTATTAGACACGAACAGTGATTTTTTAAACAGATGTAAGATGATACCTTTCGGAGCCGCTATCACTCCACCAGTGTGAGTTAGGCGTTACCCTATCGACGAATGAAGATTTACAAATCTTTTCATATGCATTCATTCGTGGATGGTCTTTATATTTTTATGCAGTCGGCTTGTCTTTACATTTTTACACAGTGTATAGTACTTTGCATTTTGTCTACCGAATTTTGATACTTCAGTCTTGTTCATATCTTACCATCAGTACTGTAGGATGAATAGTCCTTTGTGCATGTGCGACCGGAGCGTCGTCAATATGTTTGGAAAACTCGAGTGACTGAGGAGGTGCGAATGAAAAGTGTTATATATGTTTTTATTGATTGATTACGTTTAACTATTGTATATATGTTTTTATCGATTTGCGTATTACTCTGTTTTGTTCACGTTACTACGTTTTGATTTTGTTAAATAAACGTCGGAGACAGTTTCCCGCGAGCGAGCAGTCAAAGAAATCCTTCAGTACTTTACAACTTTACTGTATTGTTGTCAGTTCTTGAGGTGAAGAAGTTATTAAAATTTTTTATTTTTATACAGTACTGACTGACGTTGTTTTCTATCCGTATTTGGGAAAGTAAACTCAGCGATCCTCTATTATTGTTGTTACAACAGTGGATGACCAGTTAAGTCGTTGTTTAAGTTCGCTTTCGTCTTTCAGAAATATTATAATAATATTCTTTATTATTTACGTTTAAGATACGTTTAAGAATGTATATAAGTATAAAAATTTGTATGTCTTAACAATGAAAGTGACAATGAAAGTAACAGATTTTAAAGCATAAGATTGGATTTTCCTTTATTTCAAATGTTCTTACCGTTTATTGAGATTAGCGAAGTCGAGTAATTCTCTTCAAAGATATAACCATTGTAGATGTGCACGACAATAAACGAAATATATTGACTTATCAATTTTAAATAGAACTGGAAAAATTTTAAAAGCACAAACCATTTTGATCAGCTTCTTAAATTCAAAAAGATACACTTATGAGTACACTAGATCACCGTTTTTATCAAATTAGAAGTCTGCGAACAAGTCTCGGCGATTATATTCTTGAAGGTTTTAAGTAGTAAAATAAATTTCAGAACTATTCAGTAGAAAGTTTTCGCAGATGTAAAAAAATAAGTGAAAATGAATATACGACATAAGTTAAAGATTCTTAGGATACAACTTATGAATTTTTACCCTTGAACCTACTTTTAAAATAGAAGATGCAACCGATATTATGTCAAGTTTTAGCTGACTTCATGTTCACATTTCTGCGCAATAGTTTGTAACTAACTTAATATCAAAGTATTAATCGCACTAGTTTTGTCGCGAGTTTTGTTCTCTCTCGTAACAATAACTAAATTGAAGACTCGTTAACAGATGAGCGGTATCTTCGTTCTTAGCTAACTAATTTTACCAGCAATCTAAATTAAAGATAATAAAACCGTCCTACGAATTGCTAGATCAATGTTAATCGTAACGAAAACTATAAATGTAGATTTTTATGCAGAAAAGAAGCAGATAAAATCAAAACTCTTATTTAATTTTTCGTTTAGCAGATGCTAAGCAGTTATGAGAACAAAAGCGAATCGAAAAAGGATGCTCTGATTTGATCGAAGTAGAGATACGATTATTGCCAAGGTAGCAAGTCCTAGAAATCGATCGAGATGATGTTTTACAATGGAGAAAGACGATCACGCACAGCTTCGTTCAGCATCCCATTTCTTCTCGATGCTCCGTCCCAAGAGAGGACTCGAGCGAATAACAAAGAAGAGGTTGCTGAACGAAGACATGTTGCGCCACTCTGTTCGACGACTCGTAATATTTTATCAAATATCAGACCTAATCGTCTGGAACCTTTAAGCACAACTGATCACATTAATGGTCGGAAGTAGAAGCAAAATAGGTGAACAACAAAAACAAAATAAATAACTGTTCAGTTTATTTTTCATTAATTTATAATGTATTTTCAAACAAGGTTTAACGTAGCAAAGTTGAAAGAACATTAACGACTCTTGCTCGCATACCTCTTTTTATCGACATCAGATCCTATCAGAGGAAGTGCACTAAAAACTATACGAAGATCTTTCTCGATCGAAAGATTTCAGATATCGATATTATTTATTGATTTCAATCCCTTGACTGTGGCAGACTTTAAGACGCATCGGCCGTACCATACAGTAGGAATTCAATTACGACATACGCCGAAAACGGCGAAATTTTGGGTAGGGATGTATTTTTGTGAAAACTTATTTCCTGTGACCTATTCGTTAGTGACCAGCTACGGTGCAGTGATTCTATGAAACTGAAGAGTTATTAGGAATATCTTTAAAATAAATTATAGGTTTGAACAAAGTATATTAAGAAGAATGTTTAATATGGTTGACTAAAGACTGACTCTCCACGAATAAGTTTTCTCCTACATAGTTCTAGCAACCTGAATTATGAAAACGAAACAGATTTAATCAAATTTGAAATTCAAGAGAACAATGTTGTACATTATTTTCGCGTTTATAGGCTTGGAGGATTGGTAATAACGCCTCAGACTTACGTTCCACTGGATAGAAACAAAAAGACCATTATATTATTGCTATTGATTGATGCGATATATTTGAGTTAGATCTAGATTAGTTTATGAAGTAGAGATATAGAGAGGTAGGCAAAACCCCTGCCCACAAATTTCATAAAGATTTGCCATATAATTAACAATTTATAAAATTTGTATTTATAATTTTAATAATTTTAATTTCTGCTGAATGAATATAGAAAATCACCCTATCCCCAAATCCAATTACAATTTAACCTAACCTAACACATACCTAACATAAACTTAAACCACAAACTGGTATTCGTTTAGTAAATGTCATTAGTATTGTCTAAAATTTACATTATACGAGACTCAAACAATAAACTTACCATATTTCTGTATTTTATGCAATTATATCTTCATTTCTGGAATTCATAATTGTCATTATCTTAAAAAGAATTGTCTAAAAGAATTGAAGGCCTTTCAGAAAAATTTTTTCTACGGACGTGCAGATATATACAGAATTCATTGTAATAGTAGCAAATGTTTTTTGCGAGAATTTTCAAAACTAAAGATGACCATCTATTATATTCGATATAGAAGAAAGTTTTTCAGAATGATGAGTGGAATATAATATCGCGATTATAGTTTTCTTGTAAGTGCCGAATTTCAGAAACTTCAAGGTCACCATAATTTTTTTAACAATAGGAACATATTTTTCTATATTTTACTTGACGCAGTTCATCATTCTCCACGATAAAATGCATAAATCTATATATGTCGAAAAATTAGTAAGTTAGGAAATATTTCAACTTAAATCTTGTTAAATGCTGTATTTACTTATTCAGCACATTTTCATGTTTATGTACTGATCTTGATTTCTATACGGATCAAAATGCTATAAAATTAAAATATTTTCTAAATTAATTTTTCAACAGACATTAGTTAATCTACATTTTACTTAAGTATATGGTCCGATTGGAGAGCTCTTTTTCAGGGTGTTATCTGACCATAGTTCTTTAATATCTTGTTCAGCTTTCGCCTCTTTGACCTTTCGAACCCTCGATAGTAAACAGATGCGGCATAAACCCAAGAGTTTCCAAAGGGTGCCCTCACTGGTTAGCACGTGCACGTAAACCTGGTCACATTGCGAACGACTTGGCGATCCTGGACGCCACGCTGTTGCCAAATATTTACCCTGGTGAACCTCATCCTTTCCTTTAACAAAACTAGTAACCGATGAAGAGAATGGAGGCACAGGATACGTAAACGCTACTGTTTTTTAATAAGGGGCTTTTTCCATTTCAATAGTTAGAGATCGTTAAAAATCGTTCGTTACATTTGCAAACCATTCCTTGTGAATTTGTTATATACACTTTGTAAATGTTGATAAAGTTAACAAGTCGTCGTTATATCGGTCGTCACACGACGCGCAAACGCCCAAATCCTGCAAGGATTGTAAAATCATAGATCGCAACGATATACAGTGGGTATAGAAAGTATTCGTACACCAATAAATTTGACACAAAAGTTCGTAAAACTGTTGTTTACTAATTATTTTTTTATAAACAATGAGTATTAACATATTCTAGGATATTTACAGAATAGATGCAGTGCAGAAAAAAATGATTTACTTGCATAACTTACAAAATTAACAGGAAAAAACACAAAATCGACAGAAATACACAATCAATAACTATTCGTACAGTTCTTAAGTTTCCAGAAATTGACGAAAAAAACGCAATTTAAATTAATTTAACATTAGAAAATGAAAGAAACGGATTAATTAATACTTTGTAGGATATCCTTTTGAGTTTATAATTGCTGCAATCCTTTTTGGCATCGAATTAACTAAATTCGATGTTACGTGTGGCGGAATTTTATTCCACTCCTCTATGAGAGCAATTTTTAGGTCTTCTTTTGAGGAAATTTCATGTTTTCTGATCTGACGTCGGGAGATTGCGGAGGAGTTTTTAGATACGCCGGGGTATTATTTAGTATCCACATTCTGGTATTGTACGCAGTGTGCTTGGGATCATTATCTTGCATGAAAACGAAATTATCTTTAATGTTCATTTTTTCTGCACTGAAAAGAAGATTGCACTTTAAAATGTCAATATAAACCCTGTGGTTCATTATTCCGTCGATAAATTGCAACGTGCCAACCTCCACCGTGTTTCACTGTAGGCCGTAAGTTTTCTGGATTCAATTCTGTATTTTTTTTTCTCCAAACAGTACAGTGTCCATCTGATCCAAAAATGTTGAATTTGCTTTCATCTGTGAAAATCACTCTATTCCAGTACTCTATTGGCGTAGTGACATTATTATTTGCGAATAGTAATCTTTTCTTTCTATTCGCTTCACTTACGAAATATTTTCTACGGGCTACCCGACCATGATATCCTTGATTTCGTAAAAAACTGCGCACAGTACTAACAGATATATCCGTATTTAAATTATCTTTAAGGTGTTCAACTATTTTGATTGCACTTATTTTTGGATTTTGCTTTACCATTCGAATAATAACTCGGCCAGTATGATCATTAAATTTCCTTGGACGTCCACTTCTTGCGTTATTTTTCAGTGTTTTTCGAAGTCCATACCTATCAATTATGCTTTGTATTGTAGATCGAGGTCTACTTACAATGCGTGAAATCTCTGCCAAACTTTTACATTGATTATGCAAATTAACAATAATTTTTCTTTCTGCTATTGTAGTTTCCGCTCGCTTTCGTCCCATTTCTAAACTGTAACTGACAATACTACGAAATTTTCAATGCTACTGATATCACCAATGTTGACAAACATAGTGACGATCCACGAAGGACCACGATCAACGGTCCACGATCCTCGATATGATATGTTTACATTATAAATTCTCCTGTAAGCAGTTTAAATTGAGAACTGTACGAATAGTTATTGCTTGTGTATTTCTGTCGATTTTGTGTTTTCTCTTGTTAATATTGTAAGTTATGCAAGTAAATCATTTTTTTCTGCACTGCATCTATTCTATAAATATCCTAGAATATGTTAATACTCATTGCTTATAAAAAAATAATTAGTAAACAACAGTTTTACGAACTTTTGTGTCAAATTTATTGGTGTACGAATACTTTCTACACCCACTGTACATACGCAGTGAATCAAGAAAGTAATCGAACGGTCTCAAATGAAAAGTTTGATGTCTAAAAAATGCGGGTCACATTAACAATTAGAAAATATATTTATTCGTGTAATAACATACAAGTAGCACGGTTATATATGTTAAATTGGAAGTGTCTTCGGTAACGTAAATAATACTTACGAAAGATTTGTTGCCAATATCGGCTAAACAAACACCACAAAAGTATTCGAATGATTAAACGAGTAATTTATTGTTAACATAAAAGTATAGTATGAATATCTTGTTGATCCACCATGAGCATTTATTACGGCTTGCAAGTGTCATTGTATGCTGTCAACCAAATTTTCAGCAATTTCTTTTCCTATATTATTCCAAACATCTAAAATTGTTGTTTCTAATCCTTCCTTGGAATTAATATTATATTTACTAAGTTGTCTGCCAATTTCTGCCTATAAGCGTTCAATGGAGTTGATATCCGGACTTTGTGAAGGTGTTTCGAAAATGTGGGGTACATTATAAATGATCTATTGTTTAACAATATGTGCGGCATGTTTAGGATCACTGTCCTGCTGAAAATGAAAATCACCAACTAGTCCTAATTTTTCTGCATTTTGCTTTAAATTATCTTTTAATATCTGCACATACTTAAGTTTATCTAATATTCCATAAATAATGACAAGGTTTTACATACTTTTTAGCGAAATTTAGTTTCTTCTGCTTGTTGGTTTTGTTAATAAATGGTTTTTTTCAGGGAATGCAACCATGAAAATTGTTTTCAGTCAGGATTCTTCGACAAAATTCTGGATGAACTTATTTTTCAAAACTATCAGCGACTAGTGTAGCACATTTTGGGGCTGCAATTGTTGGGTCTTTTTTTATTTCACGCACAATTACATTCTCTTCCCTTTTCGTTAATTTCTTGGGTCGACTAGAACGGACTTTATCTTGAAGAACTCCAGTTGTTTTTATTTTTTTACCATGTAATGAATAGTATATTTGCTTTTGCCGAATAACTTTACTATTTCGCCATAGCTCTTGCCTTCATTGTGCCACTTCATTATCAGTTTCCTATCAGCGATGCTAGTTTCGAACTTTTTTGCACACGTGACTAACACAAATTTACACTTTTGTTAACACTTGCTGTACTGAACAGGTGAAGTGTGTAACATCAATCGAAGGAACTAAGGGTTACAATTTGTCAAATTCAAGGATTGTTTTGTCTAGAAGGTTTGTCGTTCAAATAATTTTGTGGCGTCCGTTTAGCCAATGACGGTGACAAATCTTTCATAAGTATTATTTGTTGTCAAAGACACTTCCAATTTAACAGACAACTCTGCAATACATCACGATAATCCCTCATTGACCGTTTCCCACTCCTTCAGGTATACTCCATGAGGCACACGCCTTCAAGCACACTTCTCTCATTATTTCTATTATCAATTAAAAAACGCTAATTCCTCCGCCTCAAACTACCCTCAACCAATCACGACAAAACCGAGATTACGACGGACAGAACGCAACAAGACTCATCAGACTATCCAGAAATCGCGAAAGAGACAATCACGAAATCGCAAAGAGACAATGACAAAATCGCAAAGAGACTAACACGGAAATCGCTAAGAAGACTATTTCGAAATCGCAAATAAGACTAATACGGAAATCGCAAATAAGGGTAACTAGAAATCGCGATCAAGACTAACAAGAAATCGTAAACAAACGAATACAGACACCGCGAACAGAACAGAACTCGACAGATAGAAATCGCGAATATTCCGAAGTTAAAAATAAAGAAAATCGCAACCACTAATCGTGTAGTTATTATGCGACCCAGGTGCTCAGCGACATTCCTTCTACGCTGAGAAGAAGGTATCAGAGAACTGAAACCTGCGCATACAACAACATGTATAATCGTGATGGTTGTATGTTACTACAGGAATAAAAATATTTTGTAATTGTTAATGGATCTCGCATGTTTTACGCGTCAAACTTTTTATTTGAGAGCGTTCGAATACTTTCGAGTCTCACTGTATATACTATATATATTAAACTAACGACCAGTTTGATCGAATAGTGTTAAAAATGAAGGTGACCTTAAAATTTTCAAAAGTCTGCATTTACAAAAAAATGTTTAGCGTCATATTGTAGTCCTCTTTGTATCGAAATACTATGGTAATCAAAATTTTGTTCACATTTTCAAGAACAGCAAAAATAATCGAGTGCTAATTTATACCGGAATAAGTAAATCTTCAAAGATTCACGGAACAGGGAAAAACATGACATCTCCGTAAATCGGAAATAACAAGAGAGTGTCCAGTAGCCGTATACGCGTTAGCTTCTCACAGGAGAACTTGAAACTGCGATTATGCGATCGACGGCTTTTGCTGCGCGGAGGAAGCAACAAAAGGACATCGATGTGGAAAAACCGTTTCGCTCGGTAATCTCGAGAGCCGCTTACAAGTTTCAGTACCTCGACGTCGTAAATAAACGCGGTCAAAAGTGGGTCGGACGGATCGACGGTGACATACGTCGGTAGCCAACACGGATTTACGAATCCGTTCGCTCGACGGACGCGGTTAAACTCCGCGGAAAGAGTATATCGCGGCTGGGAAGTCGAAAGTTCTGCACGAATGCCGGCTTTTCGTTCGCTTCTGACCGTATCTCTGGCCAGCTTCCGCGTCGTTCGGTTTCCTTCCTATCTTTTCCAGCGCGGGACAAGAGAAAGAGAGAGCGAGAATGCGATGCGGCGTTTGTTTCTCGGTAACCTCTCCCTCGGCCCTTGCTACCGTTTCCGTTTGCCTTGTCCACAGTTCTATTGTTCGCGCGATTTTCACGGTTCAAAGGCGACGGACAGCCACGCGATAGTCTGCCAAGTTCGCCGGCAAACTTCGGCAGCTTTCAAGCGAACGCGTCCTCGGCCAGACGCAGCCGACCGCAACCGGAACGTCGTGGTGAGCCGAACCCACGGAAAAATATTTGAAGCCAACTAGTTGAATCTCTGTTCCGCGTTCCGTGCCGAAATCGGGGCTTTGAATCCTGAGGTTTTGGCACTCGAGATCCCGCGCAACGAAACACACAGAATTCTGCACCTATGTGTACGTTTCACGATTTCAGCCAAATGATAGGACACTTCAAATATTCTCATATTTCACGTACAATGGGCAAAGAAAATATTCGAATGAAGCTAATTTTTTCAATTGCGATTCGCTCGATTTTTGTTGAACAACTAAAAGTATTGATTTACTAAATAATGAGACAGAAGGATTACGAACAAAATTGTAAGTAGTAGTAGACAAAGAAATGTTCAATACGACGCTTCTTCCTTCTACTACCAGATCCGTCAATGATTCATATACTGCTTCTTTGACTGCTCCCAGTATCGCAGCGTTTAATTGAAAGCCTGCTAGACAATTTCAGCGGCGAATTCTCTAACAGGCCCAGGATGAAACGTTCCTTTTCCTTTTTCTCTCTTCCTTCTGCACCTTACGCATTTCAGTCACCGCTACAATCTTATCAATGTGACGCCTGAATGCGAGCGTAGGCCCTGCACCTTCTTCCTGTATAACTGTTCCGTCCGTTGTTGCAATGTCTTCGACGGGTTAATTAGAAAATCATTACAATGCCCATTCGTGTGGCATACAAAAAGGCTGTACTGCCCTGCAATCGGTACCGAGCTGAAAGGTGACCCTACAACACAGCCGCCGAATGTCTCCACCGACGAGCAGGGCAATTGGTCCATAAAACCATCCGCGTCATTGTGCGCGGATATTCGAACACCGTCGCGCTAATCCGAAGTACCGTCCTTTCTTCCAAAAAATTAATTAACATCGGACCTGAAGGAGAGGTTTCCTCCTCCACCGTGGAGGAACGTTCAAAGAAGAGCATCTCCCTTCAGGTAAAAATTAACGAATGCGGTGCTGTGTGCATCGTATCGGCTATACCGTCACGTTATCACACGAACGACACGAAGGGAGGAGGAAACGGACTTCGAAAAAAGCGATCAGAATCATTTTGACTATCGAGTCGAGCAGAATCAATTTGACTATCGAGCCAACCACATCGAATCGTTTCGACTTGATCAACTATCGTGCGAATTGATCAAGATTGGAATCTTTAATCATCGTTCGGATCATAAGACAAAGAAATTCGACTAACGTTCAAGTCGAATTTAGAATCTCGCGAAATACACCACCGTTTCGGAGTGTATCTTACGATTCTGCGAAAGATCTATCGTCACGAAATTTTCCTAACTTTTCGTACCCTGTAACACGGTCCGCCGGAAAACATTGAACTAGCCGTCCAATATTAATTTGGCCGACGGCATTGGTGAAGATCGAAGAAGAGTTGCGAATCGCTCATCGCATATTCAGATATCGAGAATCGCGAGGCGTTTTACGTCTTACAAACGCAATCGCGCTAACAGGAACTTACAACTCCGTTCAAATACGCGACCGCGAGGAACGGGACATTACAATAACAGTATAAGTCTAACATAATCTATCTTAGGTTACAATTAGAAACATAAATTAGTTAGGGTTACATTATTATGATAATAATTGCCTGTCATATTACAGGTACTGTACAGATTTTTTAAATGTTTCTTGAATCCAGAACACTATACACTTCTCTTCCGAATTCATTTTACAAACAAAATCAATGATGGTAATTTTTGGTAAAAAGAAGGGTAAACTCGCTATACAATATATCGCTACAATAGAGTGTGCCCGTTTTTGACAGTTTTACCAAATTCTATTTCTTTTTTCGAAATTAATCGAGGGCGAATTTAAGTCCATAATTCGTATGCGTAATAAAAAAACTAGCATTAACAGATAGTTGCATATATTGGTAATATACATAGTGCACATCTTTCAATTCCTGTAACATTCCATTATTTATATAAAGTTAAAAATGTATAGCAGAATTTAAAAACTCTTGCTTTCCCCTGCTTTGTATGTTTAAAATTAGAAATATTAGGTTGTTGCATACAAAATGTCCGATTCATAAAACTTATAAATAAATAACTATAACTATAACTTTAACTATAACTTTAACTATAACTTTAAATAAATAAATAAACACCATTCTAATCGTTACACTCCTCAACAAATTTTATGGTTTACGATTATACGATCAGTAAAATTTTTATAGCTCAAATCAAATTTTATATGTTCCTTATTGATATCGATTAAATTTGTAGTTGCTAGATAGTTAAATGTATTTTTGTTTATTTGGAATTGTTGTGTACAACTTTGAATACTACTATAGTTTCAGTCGATATATTTCTTTAGTTTTGATCAAATTTTTCGTAAATAGTTTTACAAATATTAAATAAACATTTTATTTTTAGTACGATTATTTTACAATTATCTTTGAAATGACAATATAAACTATCAAAAAGGAGAAGCAGATTAAGACAATGGTTCATATAGATACAGAATTTTCTAATAGAGAAATTGCCTTACAAATAAGTAAGTCTCGTCGTGTCGTTAATAATTTTGTTAGATTAGGTGACTTGTATGGAAAGAAATCATTGAAAAGCCGGAAATAAAAAGCGTAATCAGAGGAATGATCCACAAATTGTGTACACTGAAGAAAATATCTCGAAACAAACACACCGTCACACTTTTTCCCGAAGCTTGGCATCAAGCGCTGTAATTGGTCCATGTTTTCCGTTCAAAATTCAAAAACGCAACGTCAAATTACAAACTAGGAAAAGAAAATGTGGTTTAGTCTCTCTTCAGGAATCTCTCATTGCACGATTCTTCAAATTTCACGGGACATCCCCAATATATAAACATCGTCAACACTGTTTTCTCCATTCATTTATAATAGCACTTTTTCTTGGTAAAATCTGTGATGGCTTTTCTATTTCGACAAATTTGTCAACAAAAAATATAACGATCCAAGTGTAGGCATTTTTCAACTATAAGGGCCATAGTAGGGATGTTCGGACCGAGCGAAGGGGTGAGTTTATCATGCAGACGTGACACTTAGTCAATTGAGGGGCTTAGGAAAACAGCGACGAGTTTCTAATTTGGTCAAGAGTCCTCCGAATTTTTCCTTAATGGTTGCACCATAAAACTCGTGTACCCCAGACGATGCACCCTCTCGATTTTGACCTTCCCTTACTCCATTGACGTCGGATTTTTCGGAAAATGTAGCGATTGGATGACGTAGAGAAAACTCCTACTGAAGAATGCCTATGAGACAACGGGCGTGTTCGGGGAGAGTGTTAGTGTATAGAGTTAATGTAAAGAGTGTAAAGTTAAAGTTAAGAGTGTGATCTGATGTCATTATAACGTTTGCGAAGAACCCCGTTATAAGCCAAGTCTCAGCATATCAAACCGATCGTAACTGAATCCTGCGACCACGCCGAATATACATATACCTATTTTCTCTTGGTTTGTTAACTTGACAACAGTTTAATTTTAAACCTTTCGACCTTACCACATACAGTGACCGGTGTTAATATTTGGACACCATGATACTCGAGAAGTTCTTGCTGTATATCTCTATTGTTAATGGACTTGAAGAATTCGTCGTTTTCTAATAATAAAAACCACTTATTTTAAATGCCAGAAACACAGTTTGTATATATTTAAATATTGTAAGTTTTTCGCGTTAATCAATGTTAAACTGAATAAAGCTCAATTTTGACATCACAAAAATATTCGGACACTCCGCGAATTATAATTTTGTAATTAAAAATGTATATATAATTAATTACTGTTGTTTAATTACTTGGCTCAATCGTTTGGGCATACTAAAAATAACATTATTTAAATATTCTAGTGGAACACGAGACCATTCTTCACTCAATCGTAATTTTAATTCTTCCTTCGATCTTATTGGTGATATTCTGATTTGATAAATAAATAAATTTTCGATTTAAATCCGGTGACTGTGCAGGAGGTTGCAATACTTTTGGACAATTATACAATAAATATTCTAGAAACTACACATGATTTGTGTTTCGGATCATTATCTTGATAGAATTTAAAACTGTGGTGAATATTTATATTAGTGGAATTTTCATTAAATTATGTTTAAAAATATGTAAATATTTATTCTTATCCAGAATTCCAACAATGAAGAGTAATTCGCCCATTCCAGCAACCAAGATGCAACCCTAAACCATTATGCTTCCTCCGCCGTGTTTCAGGATGGGTCTGAGATTTTTAGTATGAAACTCTTTGTTGACTTTACGCCATATACAGTGAGACACGAAAGTATTCGAACGCTCTCAAATAAAAAGTTTAACGCGTAAAACATGCGAGACCCATTAACATTTGCAAAATATTTTTATTCCTGTACTAACATACAACCATCACGGTTATACATGTTAAATTGGAAGCGTCTTTGACAACGTAAATAATACTTATGAAAAATTTGTCGCCGATTGACTAAATGGTTGGTTAAATGGACGCCACAAAATTATTTGAACGACAAACCTTCTAGACAAAACAATCCTTGAATTTGACAAATTGTAACCCTTAGTTCCTTCGATTGATGTTACACACTTCACCTGTTCAGTACAGCAAGTGTTAACAAAAGTGTAAATTTGTGTTAGTCACGTGTGCAAAAAAGTTCGAAACTAGCATCGCTGATAGGAAACTGATAATGAAGTGGCACAATGAAGGCAAGAGCTATGGCGAAATAGTAAAGTTATTCGGCAAAAGCAAATGTACTATTCATTACATGGTAAAAAAATAAAAACAACTGGAGTTCTTCAAGATAAAGTCCGTTCTAGTCGACCCAAGAAATTAACGAAAAGGGAAGAGAATGTTCATCCAGAATTTTGTCGAAGAATCCTCCGTGAAAACAATGTTCATGGTCGTATTCCTCGAAAAAAAACCATTTATCAGCAAAATCAACAAGCAGAAGAAACTACATTTCGCTAAAAAATATGTGAACAGGGACAAGGACTTTTGAAAACGCATTATTATTTGGACAAAATCAAATTTAATATGTTTGGCTCTGATGGATGTCATAAAATTTGGAGAAAACCAAACAGAGAGATGGACCTTAAAAATCTACGTGCAACCGTGAAACATGGATATGGATCCATAATGGTGAGTTGAAATCCTTGTCATTATTGATGAAATATTAGATAAATATAAGTACACGCAGATATTAAAAGATAATTTAAAGCAAAATGCAGAAAAATTAGGACTAGTTGGTGATTTTCATTTTCAGCAGGACAATGATCCTAAACATACCGCACATATTGTTAAACAATGGATTATTTATAATGTACCCCACATTTTAGAAACACCTTCACAAAGTCCGGATATCAACTCCATTGAACATTTATGGGCAGAAATTGGCATACAACATAGTAAATATAATATTAATTCCAAAGAAGGATTAAAAACAAAAATGTTAGATATTTGGAATAATATAGGAAAAGAAATTGCTGAAAATTTAGTTGACAGCATGCAACGACGTTTGCAAGCCATAATAAGTGCTCATGGTGGACTGACAAAATATTAAAACTATATTTTTACGTTAACAATAAATTACTCGTTTAATTGTTCGAATACTTTTGTGGCGTCTGTTTAGCCAATATTGGCAACAAATCGTACATAAGTATTATTTACGTTAACAAAGACACTTCCAATTTAACATGTATAACCGTGATACTTGTATGTTATGACACGAATAAATATATTTTCTAATTGTTAATGTGACTCGCATTTCTTAGGCATCAAACTTTTCATTTGAGACCGTTCGAATACTTTCGTGACTTACTGTAAGTTTGTGTCCATCGGACCCAAAAATATTGTACTTGCTTTCATCTGCAAAAATTACATCTTTCCACTATACTTCTTCGTTAGAAACGGATTCCTTGGAGTACAGTAATAAAACATTAAACGGACTGTATCAGAATAAACTTCCTTTCCGGTTTCTTCAAATAATTCTATAGAAAATTTCGGGGCACTTAAACTAGAATCTTTTTTCATATTTCTAATCGGTATGATTTCTCTTTCTCGCAATTATAAATAACAAGTAGACGTACATCAAACGATGTATTTTTACCTTTACGTGGCATTTTCACAACTAGTACGTATGATACGAACTTCGAAACGAAACTCACTTTACCAGATAGTGGTTACATCTTATGTTTACAAACATTGCCACCAAACACCATACCTGGCTTAACAGGATAGTCAAACTGCGAAGCGTATGGAATGTCCAAATTTTTTTGCGATGTCAAAATTAAGCATTATTTTGTTTAACATTGATTAACATGGAAAGTGTACAAATTACATAAATAAAAACTATGTTTCTAGTATATAAAATAAGTGTTTTTTATTATTACAAAACGACGAATTTTTTAAGTCCGTTAACAGTGGAGATATACAGCAAAAACTTCTCGAATATAATGGTGTCCGCAAATTAACGCCGGCCACCGTAAGTAAGATTTGAATAATCTAATAAAAATGAATATAGTATACAAATAATATGCGTGTATAGTGTTTGATTGTGATCGTTTTGATATCACCTTACTTTGACATGAAATTGCACGCGCTCCACGAATTTCTATTTCTAACGTTTTCTTGCTTCTAACATTAAGAGAGTCTCCTTTTGAGAATGCCCTACCTGTAATTTGTTTGCGACGCGACAACCACGGCAATTATCTGGGACGCCAGGGAGCAACTGAGTGCCCAAGCCACCACCAATTTGCGCGACGGTGTTTCTGCGAACGAATGAAAATGAGGTGACGAAGGCGCTTCGAAACTTCCGGGGAATGTTTATATTCGACGAGTATGCAAAACGAAGATACGCGGAATGAGGTATGGTAAGATGTTTTTTGCAAGTGTAATAGGAGAGGGACGTGAACACACCCTTTTATTTTTTATCGTTAGTTGCTTATCGCTGTTTCGAACTTAAGAAATAGAAACTGCACTTAGCGTAACGTTAATTAGTGTAAGTCAAGTAACCTAAAATTTTCACTGGAAATGTCTTTGTTGTTCTTAGTGGTAATAGAATATGCGCGAGGAAGAACATTCTTGACTCAAAGTGATAATTACTGTATTGTAGTAGAAGAGATTTTTCTTTCCAAATTATATTTTACAAAATTCCAGTCACTGCCGTTTTCTAAAATAGGATTTTATGTTTCGATGGGTATAATGAATAATAGCTATGGCTAATGCTAAGATCGATCCCAGCATATGTAATATGTTGACCTTCAAATAAACTTCAGAGGCCTGATTTTTCAAACAGCATAATTTCAAATATGGATATAGTATTTGGGCTTACCGTATTCGAATAGGAGTACACTATGTAAAACTATGAAACATTTGAAGAATAATAATATAATACCCATGATTGCATTTGTTTTATTCATTACATGTATTATTGTACCAATCAGACCACACAACACATCATCCTTCATAAAAAATCAACAATGACCTTGAAATTTCGAAAAATATGATCATCACGAAAAAATCTCTTCTATTGCATTAATTACACCTTTGAATCACAGTTTCTTTCTCACGTATTCTCTCGTGTCGCTAAAAACGAGGAAAACATTTTTATGTGAACGTCTGAGATGATTCGCCCTGTATAACAAGTAGACAGCGAATGTATGCACTTAAAATGTGCAAGAACCATATGCAATCTGTGCACGAAAAATGTGCAAATATAGTAGTTGCGTTACAAAAGGATAGATGTGTTTTAGCACTACCTGAATCAGAACACTTGGATGTTACCACCGACCGCGAAGATAGAAGTATTAAAAATATTTTAGTGCCGGAACAGTATTTATCATCTCTCAAACACAAAAGCTAAACTAATAGAACAAGAGGAAGATGCTGTAGCAACGCAAATACTAAGGAGCAGGTTACACCCAATAGAAAGACATGACCGTGTGGAAAAAAATAACTATATTCGAATAAAATAAATTTGTAAAAGAATTTCTAATTATATGAAACTCGTGTCTTGAATTTGCTTGAATAGTGAACAAATATTTTGGACATTTACATAGGAAAACAACTGAAAAAATTCCTGCCATAAATGAGATTATACCTGGTCGCTGTATAGTTCTGATCTCCAGTTATTACGATTCAATCCCGGTCATGTGGTCAACGTTGCCCACGTAGGCAAAAAATCCTAATTTTCGTTACTTTTGGAGGTTAAGGTAATTCTAAATTGCCGATTACCCATGTACGGCTTCCTTAGGCGATACCATTTATATTGTGCCTTGAACATTTTACATGTCACAAAAACCGAAGGCGAAACTTATGTGGTGTACTTTAGGTGGGACAACCTGTATAATACAATAAATAAAATTTTATAATATAAGTTGAAAATTTGCTGATCATCTTTTGTGTAACATAGATTCCGTACGAAATGCAGAAACAAATTTTCTGATCCAAAAGGTTTCACGTAAGTGACAATTGAAAGAATTTATTGAAATATTCACATGAGTATAACATTTGTATATAAATAATGTAACATCATTTTCGAAATTAATTTCGTGCATGCTTTAAAGCGAGGAAGTTACAATACCTTTCCAACGCAATAAAATATGTGAAATCGTTACATACGAAATAATAACCAATTTTAAACAGTAACTGCACAAGAACGAAATTTCTTCCAAATGAAGTTTATTACACAAATTAAGAGCCATTGTAATCAACACGTTTTGTCAACGAATTGCATGTTTATCAATTCCATTGTGGTAGAAATGAAATTTCGTGGTCGCCCACGAATTGAATTTACAGGATTATTAATTCCATTTTCGAAACTCTCGTAACATCGATAATGTGATCGTAAGTTCGATCAACGTATTCCCACTAAACACAGTGTTTGCATTGCGTCCAGCTCCAATGCGTTTATTTTATTATTTATACAAAAGTAATTAGGGGGAATTTCCATAACACCGCAAAGAGGTCCAGAAATGGCGAAAAGGTAGACAATACTGATTTTTTGGAATATCATATTTTGAAAACATTCAATTTACTATTTAAATTGTTACAATTTAAATTGTTACTAGGTAGCAACAATTGTTACTAAGTTACAACATGCCAAATCTGCACTATTTTTTACTTTATACATAATAAGTAATAGTAATTACACACTGTTAACTTTTTGCGCTTTAACATCGAGTAAGTTTTGCAACGCAGATTTCGAACAGCCTTTATCACAAATAGTTGTTAGTAATTTCCCTTAAATAATAATAATATTCGATAAAGTTTCCGCTGACATGTAACAATTCGAAGAATACGTAGACATACAATAACCATAATCTTTCTTCTTCTTCTAAGAACTAATGAACGATAAAGAAGTACTAATCACTGTAGCCATCGAATAAATTGTAGTGCAATGAGTTAATAGTAACGTTATTTTTGGGTTCTTAAATTATATTCTAATTACTGTGTACTAAATACAACGAATATGCCTTTGATTAAAGAACATATTGTTAAAAATTAAGTAACTTCCGAGTATCTAGTGTTGAGGCATCCGTCCCGCAGTTCGGGGAGTCGGTCGCTCAAGTACAATGCTTTGTAAGAGCACGTACTAGCTCCAGCGCAAATTAATGGAAAGGAGCTTTATGTTGTTGAAATGAGACCCGACCAACTTGTACTTTTGGGTGGAAGTTTATTTCTACGTATTCGTGTATGTACAAGCGTCAGCATGAGCCGACCGATCGGATCTGATGTATGTCGATACAGGAGCTGCTTATATACAAATTTGGTGACCAAGTGTCGGCCAATAGTGGTTAGCTATTTTTGCCCTTTGTTTGGCGCGTCGGGGGTAGTGGGAGTGCGGGTTTTCCCGGCCGGCGGTGACGTAGGCCCGGCCGCGGGTGTCGGCAGGTAAAAATTGTAGGTGTACTTGCACCGTTTGAAGCTACGTTGAAATAAGCTACGTTAAAATCAGCTACGCGAGCTTCAACATCTAGTTTGCAGACACTTGAAAAATGAGTTGACTCTGTTCCGATCAAATGCACATGTTTGCTGTATTTTCAAGCTCGATATTCTCGTAGACAAGGCTTTAAATTAAAAGAATAGTATTTTTTTCAGACCAGTTTTTACATGTAAAATCGCCATTCGGCTGCCAATACTATGATTCCATTTGCATTCGAGGTACTTTCTTACTTTGAACTAGTTTCTTCTATGTTTCTTCACTAATTTGATTTCACATTTCGATAACATTAACTTTTAGCTACGATATGTTTGAAAATGGATTATTTTTATATATATGTTTATGTATGATTTTTTTTCAATAAAAGAAAGTAACAGAAACCCTTGAGGTATGTTGAAAATAAAATTGGTGTTGTTTTGCACTAATCGTCAAATGACTATCTAATTTTATAAAGAATCCATTATTTAACACGCATATTCACATTATATAATTGTCTTCTTCAAATTATCTTAGTGCTGAAAGATATTAAAAATATCAATGGTGCTACAATTTATTTCCGCAATTGTTTTCCACGTTATAGATTGTTTGAAAAAATGTTTCAAATAAAACTTGCTTTTTTCGAGACAACATTTTATGGTAGTTACGAATCTTCTCTGTGTAGATATGCTTCAGACATTTCACGATGATTTCTGCCTTGGATGCTTAAGTGAATGCTTTTATTTAAAGTCGTATAAACTTTGTCAAGAACAATTCATTAATATTTTTTAAAATTAATGGATATTAAGATTTTATTATTTTAGTGTTCCAAATCACTATCTACTTACTTCCCACACGCTCTGAGTCATTCTATATGCAAATTATAGTGTAAGTTATTCATATCCTTTGCAAGAATGTTATATTTTGATTAATTTCTTTTCACGTATCATGTGAATATTGATTTCTGGTTGAAAAAAGAAGTTAACATGTTTTGTATGCATTTTTTCAAGACGATAACTACTTCAAATTATTAGATTTCAATTTTTCATTCGAAGCGTTTTCTACTTCGTCCATCGTTTTAAAAAATTCTCTATTATTCATGTCTTTGAGTTTCATCTTTCATTTTTCTTCATTCGACAAATTATGCACCGCTTGATACGAAGCGCAGTAAACCGTTTTCGTGTCTATTGGTTTATTAGAAAAAATAAGCAAAAATTAAGTTATTTGATAAATAATAAATGCAAACATCCTCCATGCCTAAACATTGTATTCTGGCATCGAGATGGGGCATCGTGTCGATCTAACAAAAATCACAGATTGCGTTTTACGAAGTGTCTTGAAAAATTTGAACGTAACTAAAAAAATTGATTCCTCAAGTGATTCTAAGCATCTTTCTCCTTGCCAATTCGTGCCGAAACAAATTATTAAGGAAAAACACAGATCAAGTGGAACATGGCTATGGTGAACAAATTCCGGCTCGGTGGTAAATCTAAGGCATTTAATCTGCATTTACCGTCGAATAAGCAAGTTTTAATTAAATCAATGTCTGTGCTTTATTTCTTGTTCACGACTCACCCACGGCGCAATACTGATGCTACGCCCCCGAGACCTATCACCGAGTCGGAATCCGCTCGCCGTAGCCACGCTCTGGTTGTTCCGTGCTTTTCGTTAATAACTTGAAAACACAACGTCGTTTCGGTGCTAATTGGCATAGGAAAAAAGCGTTCCGAGTCATTTCAGAGATCACCCCGTTTAGCAATGTTCAAACTTATCGGTACACCCTGTACAACCGTTCCAAACAGAGAAAACAAAAGTCGCACGCAAACTATAGTTCTTTTCTGCGGCAATAACAGCGAACGCCCGAAGCCAGGCCACGCTGCTGTGTATCGGAAAACGCTAAATATCCAAGCTTTCCCACAGTTACGTTTTGCGCCATTCATTTCACTCGGTCGTGTATCGCCGCATCCCGTTGCCTGATCCGCTATGCAACGGACGAGTAAACGTACACGTGGATTATGCGCGTTCGTAAGTATTTGGCCAAGCTGATAATCATGTTGTGAAATCGTATTAAAAGTGACTTCGGGAATTTGACACGCTTCAGTTGCGTCGGGTACATCGAATCATGAGTTCATAATTTAATTTAGTTAATTAAATAATAATATAATTAATAACATAATTAATTTAATAATATGAGTTCTCATGCATCGGTTCGGACGTCATGATCTTAATTTTTCGAAGAGGTCCACTAAGGTGGAGTACCCACTTACATGAGTTTTTCAG
The DNA here is from genome assembly GCA_028453745.1 of Agapostemon virescens. Taxonomy (NCBI): domain Eukaryota; kingdom Metazoa; phylum Arthropoda; class Insecta; order Hymenoptera; family Halictidae; genus Agapostemon; species Agapostemon virescens. Next base: position 23,370,223 of record CM052094.1, read on the forward strand.
CTTTTTAACCCTCTGACATTAAGTCGTTGAGACTGTGTACTATTCAACTTCTTAGAATTACTTAACACTAGATTTACGGATGTTGATTATATACCTATTTTTACTGAAATGAGCTAATTTGACTCATGCAAGAAAATTGAAGGTTTTTGCAAAGGAAATAGTTCCAAATAAATTTAAATGAAAAGTTTATTATTAAAAAATTCATTGAAAACATTTTTTACATATAAAATCTGTTTTTGAAATATATTTTCCGCAAACATTTCAATTACATATAGCACAAAGGTTCTTACATCTATTTATGTTAGATGATTCTTGAACTTGACAAGTCTTTCGTGCGTCAGTATTATAATTTTTTGTCAATGGAATGGATGCGTCCTCGACATCTTCTCTACATTTACTTCTTAGCTCTTCGGCCAATTGGAAGATAAAATCTTTTCTTGAAATATTTACATGAGTGGTAAGATATAAATTTCATGTGTTATGCGATTAACTGTTAAATCATTTTGTGAGTCAAATTGACTCACAACCATAAAAATAGGTATACCATATTCAATAATGCGAAATACAGGGGTCTGCGGGAGAGAGGAATCAACATTTACATATATTTCATTACGTAACTAAAAACCAACATATGTTTTTAAAAAATAATATAAATTTGAAGAGTTCTCTAGAGAACTCGTCGGTAAGGCTATCGATATAGCAGGCTATATAGCATATAAGGTCATATAGCAGGCTGTATAGCATATAAGGCTATATAGCAGGCTCTATCTTAGACGCTGAGTAAAGATTGGCAAGGCGGTTAAGGACAGTATATATATATATATATATATATATATATATATATATATATATATATATGATTCGGAAGCGGATCCAGTACTAGCGGGTAAGTCATCTTATTGTCCCTCTATTGGTGAGCGCAGAAGGTAGAACTGCCACAAACAATATAAAAATATATGTATAACCGTCTTCCGAATATCCCAGCTTCTAAGCCAAGGCCTGCTAGGTATTCTTACCGAGTCCTCTGGCAGGCCCAAGACGAAATATTCCCTTCCACCATTGCTTTTTCAGCAGTCGTCAAACTTTCTTAACACTAGAACTACCGAGCAATAAACGCAACTGATGTACATTGTGTTGTAATAATGACACGACTGCATCTACTCTGACCTTATCCTTCCCACATTTATTACAATGTCTGCTTCAGTGATGAAATTCATTCAAAGCTTTCCAATGAAGATATTTTTCTAATTTCTCGAATTGTAATGGAAAAAATTACGAACCAGTCATTTTAACTGATTCGATAGCTCTAGTGTTAAATCAAATTACAAAGCCGCAAAATAATAAATGTATCTCGCATAATGTAACAACTAGACCCGAACGAATGTACGACCGAGGAACTATAAGGTACTATAAGGTTCACAGTATACGTAGTACGAATCTAAGTTTGCCATGGGATCTCCTATTAGATACTATAGTTTAGTGGATTCCTGATTTGGGTTTTATAAGGACGATCGTTTCGGTCCCATGCACTGGCTCGTCTATAACTCTGTTTCCGCGTAAACGACTAAAAAATGCGGGTAAAGGGAAATGAATTTTTGCAATTTCGTTGACTAAATTTGAATATTCGTTGAACGCTGGCGATGCGATCCGAAATATATTCGTTGAACAAATTCGTAACGGTTGGTGGGCAAATGTATAAATATGTAAACTGACGAGCGCCAACGTGTGCGCATGTTTATTGCGTCTGAAATCGAAATTTGTTGGGAACGTTTCTGCCCGATGGCGGAAGGATGTGAAGATTGATCGATGAATGCGGTCTCTGTTATTGGGAATAATCCCTCGGGCAGTGAGTTAACGAATCTTCGTATGTGCGATGGATTATCGTTGTTGAATATCTCGAATTTTTGTTTATTTGCTCAGTTACATAATTAAACTATTATACAGTTTATCTCGGTATCATTATATCGTTTTTATATTTTTATTTAAAGGATCTTTCTTTTAGGATCGGAAGAACTTATGGTGTAACGTAGAGTAATACGAATTTATTGAACACTATATAATAACGTTTAATTACGTATACGGTTAATGTTTTATCTGGACACACGTGTTCACCTCCTTCCTTTAACAGACGCAAAAAATGACATTAAGGATTGAATGAAATAGTTTTTAAAACTTTCTTAATTAAAACCTAAAGAAAATTTACGTATACTTTCTATATTTAATCCTCAATTGGTAATAACACTTTGCAGTATGAGTAACATGTTTTTCTAATGTTTACTTCGCCTTTTAATTGTTAAAAAAATATGATATTTTAATATATAATATTTTAAAGAAATTTATTTAGTTTAGTAGAAATTTGTTTATTTAGATAATCAATTTATTATCATTCTACATTGGACAACTTTTACCTATCAATACTTTCTTACTAACTAAACTTTAAAAAATATTCAAGATTGTAATGTTTAATGGTTTATCCTGCACAAAAAATTAAGTCTATAAACAAGAAATAAATTGTAGAAAGATCAACACTAGTTCATATTTATTTTTCAATATTCAGTTGTTGTAATAACGAAAAAATTAAAGTGATTAAATAATGGAACATGCTGTTCTCGTAGATATTTAGTCGCGTGTAGAAAGTGACAAAGTTCGTACAAAAGAAATTAAAATAAATATAAAAGAAACAACTCAAATTCATACACGTTAGATAAAATTAACTCGTAACGTATGTATATTAAAGTTCTACAATGGTACACTCATTTTAATATATACTTGGCGGCGGCTGAACAGCGTAGGGTTGAAAGGCGGAAAAAGAAGAGGAGCATTACATGCTAGGTCTACTAGAGGAGGCTCGTCAGTAAGGTTAACCTATCAGGCCCTGCTTTAAACGTTGGAATATGGAAAGGCAGTTAAGAACTGCTCCGTCCTGCAACGGAATTCTCATTCTTCTTTTATCTGGCTTACTTCGAAACGAATTTGTTTCCCTATCAAGCAGGAAATATTTGAATTATGAAAGATTCCTTTTGGCTGAGTAATACAATACCTCTATTCCTTCAACGAACGGTATGTATTTAAGGGGTAAGGTCACCATGCACGTCAAAAAAGAAGGGCAATGTTGGGAATTGACTTAAGGAGTATAGTAAAGGCTGTTGAATTTCCTTATGAAGTACTTTATCAAATGTCTTTAAGAGTATAAAAAATATTTTTTTGAAAATCATTGATCAAGAAAACTCATTGTAGAGACCGGATCTCGGAGCAGCCATTTTTTGAGGTCCAAAATAGCTATTTTTTTGAGAAGCAAAAATTTTTCTTTAATATATATTGTCCAGAATTGTCTAGATATCGCGTCTGGGTCTGTGCTGCGATAAAGTAGTACATTGTCGTTTTTGAGATATTTATGGGCATGCTTAGCCGGAAGAATTAGTTATGGACTTGGGTACGGCTGGAAATCAAGCATTTTGTTTTCGAAAAGGGATACAAACCAGCCGTACTCCACTCAACGACAATCAACGCATCGCAGACCCATCCGCAGCGGAAAGGCGACACCAGTTTCGGGAAAAGATCCTTGAACAAGAGATCTTGTGCAACGTCTTACGAGGCCTCGTTGGAAAACGAAATTACGAAGTCAGTAGGCGTTGCATAGTTTTAGGAATACGCCCCAGACTAGTGATTCGTCCCTCATTTATCCCTACCCAAGGGAAAATCATTTTCCGAACTTCAGTAGGGATACGCCGAGATGAATTCGGCGGATCCTGGACCAGGATCGAGATACTTGTACATATCTTAGAACTGTTAGAATCTTGAACTTGTACACATCTCAGAACTCTTTGAACTTAGGGCTAGTACGCACTACAGAACAATTTAGAACTTTGAACATGGACCCACCTTCGAACATTTAAAACTTTAGAACTTTTGAAACTTTAAACCTTTACAAATAATATATTGTATATTTGCGAATGCAAAATACGCCAATCTATTGTGCTAAAATAGAGCGTTATTGCCTTGAACCAGTGGCAATTCGGATGGAACAAACGCTCGAAACATTGGTCCTTCGAGCTGGATTGAATCATTGGTCCGTCAAGTGCTCGTAACATATATCATAAACTACTGGACCACGTAGGGGATTTTGAAAATACCAATTTTTCGGAAAATCGTGAATATATGAACAAATATATAAATAAAAAAAAAGTTCGCAGCATATCGAAAAGTCTCTACGTGGTCCACCAGATTATATTAGGTAAATCGGAAAGTTCCGTCCGTTTTTTTACAAAAAGTATAGCTTTATTCATGAAAGAAAATGAAAAAGTACGTTAATCAAAATATTGTCCATCGTTAGCGATGACTTTTTCCCATCTTTCGGGCAGCAAGCGAATTCCGCGTCGAAAGAATGATTCATCTTTGGAGGTTATCCAGGCGGAGATCCATTTTTCGAGATCTTCGTACGAATTAAATCGTTCTTCAGCAAGTGCGTGTGCTATCGACCGAAACAAGTGGTAGTCAAATGGGGCATAGTCTGGCGAATAAGCCGCATGTGGTAGCACTTCCCAGCGAAGTGCTTCTATCGTTTCCTTGACAATTTTTGAGACGTGAGGCCGAGCATTGTCATGCAGCAAAATCACCTTACGCTGTCTCGTTTCATATTGTGGTCGTTTTTCGTGCAATGCTCGATTCAAACGGATAATTTGTTGTCGGTAGAGATCTCCTGTGACTGTTTGACCAATTTTTAGCAGTTCATAGTATACCACACCTTCCTGATCCCACCAAATGCAGAGTAAAGCCTTTTTTCCGTGGATATTCCGCTTTGGCGTCGATGTTGAGGGTTGGCCAGGATCATAAATGGTTTTTCGACGTTTAGGATTGTCAAAATAAATCCATTTTTCATCCTCAGTGATGAGACGATGGAGAAACCCCTTTCTTTGTTGCCTAACAAGCAAAATTTCGCAGATGGTTTTCCGCCTTTCAATGTCTCTTGGCTTGAGTTCATATGGGACCCACTTTCCTTCCTTGTAGACCGTCCCTAAGGCTTTTAAACGGTCGGAAATGACAGATTGAGCACAATTTAACGCTTCTGCAATTTGTTTTTGCGTTTGACATGGATCTTCATCCACCAACGTCTGCAATTCTTCGTCTTCGAATACTCGTGGCCGTCCAGAACGCTCTTTGTCCTCCAAAGAAAAATCACCATTTTTAAAACTTCGAAACCACTTTCTACATGTTTTATCGGAAACAGCATTATCGCCATAAACGTCTACAATCATTCGATGAGCTTCAGCTGCCGTTTTCTTCCAATTGAAACAAAAGACTAACACTTCGCGCAAATGACGCTTATTCAGCTCAAATTCCGACATCTTCAATGTAGAAATAAACGAAGTTATTGATGCAAGCGTAAATTGTTGTGTACTGAGTTTTATTAACAGATGTTCAAACTAAAAAGTTAGCCTTACTTTAGAGGTTATAGTTAACCACAGTTCGAGCTACGGCTACTCGACGCTAGATGGACAGAACTTTCCGATTGACCTAATATATGTACAAAGATACACTTAAAATTTGAAGGCAATCGATATATATTTATAGCCTCTATGAGTTCACTCATTTTGAAAAATGGTGTTTTCAGAAAAACGCGTTTAAAGATTTAAGGAACATTTTACGGTCATACCGACATACGTATGATGCTCTGCGAGACGCCTCCGCAAACTATCCTAAATAACCGATTCGAGATTTCTTCTGACCACTAGGCCTTTTTTTTGTATTCTTAAGAGGTTAAAGAAGGTTTTAAGGTAATAAAATAAAATTCCCCTTAATTACAAATACTGTTCGTTAGTGAGTCCAGCATATTCCATTATCTGCGTCGCCACGCGCTGTACGACTACAGACAAGACACGCCACCTACATAGTATGGACAACTATAGTCACTGGCCCCAAGACGTAACCAAGACGTAAACATATTAATTGTATTGTTCAATTAAAAATATGTTCATGGAAAAATTATAGACATATTACTGTGAATACATATAATTTTGCTCTTAAAAGCAGTGTTACAACGATGTTTTTTAAATAAAAGCCTTGGCCGCGAATGCTAAAGACTATGCGCAGGTAATGTCTTCATCTTTGGTATGGCGTTTTCCAGAAAACAGTCGAGTTGCGTTTAGTGTGAATTTAAGTGCCATAGTATCACAGCAGTGTCATTTTTAGTCACTTTTAGTCGCCGACAAACAGTCTTTCAATCTTATACCGTCGAGTTTAGTCTACCAAAGTTTCGAACTCAGTTTTAAAAGTTAAGACACGCATAAACAATAACTTTCAATTGAACTACTCGGACCGATCGAGTACAAATATTCTAACAGTGGGAATGCCGTTAAGAATGGCCTTTTCCACCTTCGTGGATTAGGCGCCGCCGTACCTCGGACAATGATCCTTAGAGGCGGCACAATTTTACGTGTTGCCAGATGTTATGGCCCACCATCTAGGACCCACCACAAAGGGAAAGATCCGTAGGTGTTGTGGACCTGACTTAGAAAAACCCCTCCTTCATCCTACCAGAATCATCAGAAGGGTAGACCATCCCTTGCGGGAGTAACTCACTTAGCAGCTCCTCCGTCAGGAGGAGCGTTTCCAGCGGGGGCCACGAGGAGGCGGAGTTACCAGCTTCCGCTTGGTCTCATGCAGGTGTGGCTTGGAAGAGTGCCGATTTAGCCGTTACAACCCTTTGAGTCACAGTACTACAGATGTTCGAAGTACCGCCTGCGAGGATCACAAGGGTGATACACAGAAAATTCTGGAACTCACGAGCTGCACCGTCGGTCCCCCAAGGGATTCACGAGCGTTTCAACCGGTTCCCCATCGACTTTGGAACTCACGAGCTGCTCCGCCGGTCCTCCAAGGGACTCACGAGCGTATCTGCCGGTTCTCCATCGATTTCTGGAACTCACGAGCTGTTCCGCCGGTCCTTGTCCAAGGGACTCACGAGCGTTCCAGCCGGTTCTCTATCGATTTCTGGAACTCACGAGCAGCTCCGCCGGTCCTTCTAGGGACTCACGAGCGTTTCAGCCCGTTCCTCCATCGATGTATGGAACTCACGAGCTGCTCCGCCGGTCCCCCAAGGGACTCACGAGCGATGCAGCCGGTTCCACGAATCCACCGTGTTTTGGTTCGATTTTAGTCTAGTTGCCCCCCCACCACGACAAGGTATCGAACCACGGGGGGGGGAGGCAAAGATTCTAACAGTCAAATATTGTAGACATTTTTTCTAAACATTTGCAAATATACGTACATCAAGAAAAACAGTTGTTTATCTTGAATTAGACGAACGCCGATACCCATCGATTCATTCGCTTAGCATAATCGGCTTTACGGTTCGACAGATTTATAAGATATCATGCGAGTCACTTATAAGGATAATAACGATACAACAGTAGGCATATTTGGAAATCTAATGGGCATTCAATTGTCCATTTGTTGAAAAGCGTAGAAAGTAGCCACCATATATTTTCAAAATAATCGTTTAAAAACTATCATACATTTCCGTTTTCGATAACAATCTCTTTTTCAATGATATCTGCGACTCAGTGAACTGCACGCAACACGATGCACAATTTCTTTGGGCAATGGTATGAAGAGTATTCCACATAAAAGTGAATAGGGTTATTTATATGGAAAGAGTACAATACTTTTTACTTGCTCTGATCATTCTGAGCCGAATATCCGAAACATTGTTTCACGCGTTTATCAATGTGCGTTAAAGCTGAATCTTTCCCCGGGGCTTCATTCGTGTATTCCAATTCACGGATTCAAAACATTCGATCACCAGTAGACAAATCTTTCTTTTCGTTTTTTCCCGTTCTTCTCTTCCTGCAATGTCACCGGAGAGAAACGACGTTCCGCGTGAAAAATATAAATGCAACCGGTTACGTAGGGCACGACACGACTTCCCCGGCCGTGTTGAGCGCTGACAAAGGGACGATAGTAAATCCTGAATATAATGTAACAAGCCAACCCAAGCGTAGGTGCTCGAACGGGTCTCGTATAACGACCAGACTTCATGGGAAACGTTTCCTGAAGACAGTAAAGAATTATCGTGATACGAGTACATAAAGCGGCGCTGTGGCACAACGCTCGATCGTTAAAGATCTCAAAGCTTCCCGGAACGCCAATAGGGAGCGGGAAAATAATTAACGATTCCGTTGCTACGTTCAATCTCCAAAGAACGAGCAATCTCGGGCAATGTAAATCTGATGAATATTATTTGTTAAATTTATAACTTATTACGATAATATAAGAAACACAGATATAGAGAATAGTAACCGCACGGAAATTGAATGAGCGTAAAGAACATCGACTGAACACTGACAAAGAAAACGCAATTACAGCGAGCGTTATCAATTTTTATCAGTATTATAAATTGCAGTCAATATATACAAATTAATTTCCCGACATAATCAATACGATTACAAAACAATTAATTTCAATTATTTTTAAGATTAACTTTGTGACGATGTAGTTTCAGGTGGTTGCCACAGTATCTAGGGTTAATTCTCACAAAGTTTGAATAACTAAATAATAAATATGCGAAAATTTATAAGAAAATCTATTAAGAACTTCATTTTGATTATATGATTATGTATCCGAAAATCTATGAAACATAAACTTAAGTTTGAAAATACTTATTAAGAACATTAGTAATTCATTAGTCATGGTGATGGCGTCGCAACCGCGTGCACAACCTGTATAATCCCATAAAAGTATAATTTAAAATTTTATTTCTACAACCTCAGTTTAACAAGTATTAATTTAAACTGACATTGACCTTGATAAATTTGCAAACAACAATCCAAATATTCTGATTTGCATTATAATACTCATTACGAGGATTGTCAGAAGATACCATGTCTAAATAATTCTTATAGTGTTTTATTAGCAAAATATTTACGTGAAATAGTGAAAAGTAATATACTTAAATACGTTAGAAAAGAATAGCGTGCAATGAAGCGAACAAAACAGGTATGTATTATGCTATTGACAAAGAGAAGCGAGAGTTTCTAAGCGTTGAAAGTCGCGTCGCGTCGCGTAGCCCGACGGTCTGGAATTTCTTCTGGACATACCTAGTTGCTTTCCGTTTCTCTCACCAAGTCTCAATTATATATTTTCCGAGTTTATGTATAGTTCCTGTTGCTTTATCTGTAACACGTTATATAGTGGCGACCAGTTATTGAAAAATATTTTTTTAAAACGAGTAATTGTATTTAAATTAGTCGAAATAATTCACGTTTTCGTTTCGATTTTAGGTTTAATATACTAGATAATGTGCAAAAATTTTGTTCTTAACATTGCTTTATAAATCTCGTCAACGTTGCAAAGAAAAAAAGTAAAAGGTCAAGGTTTTTAACTTTTTTATTTATTCCTGGTAAGGCGTCGCTCACTGTATTGAACGACTCCTCTGAATATTGCACTTGGTGCCTGCTGACGTCGAAGGACCACCCACTGATGTGGGACTGAATGACTCTGAATATGCAGGACTCCCACTGGTGGGATTGAACGAGAGCCTGAACTCGTGAGAGACGATCGACTTGTAGGGTTTAGTTGAAGTTTATTCTGCGTTTCTGTACTGTACAAGCTGTGTAATCGAATCTAATTTGTAATGATACATTTTGCTGCTTATATACTATTTTCGTGACCAAGTATGGGCCAATGGTGGTGCTGGATTTTCGTTCTTTGTTTCGAGCGTTAGGGGTAGTGGGAGCGCGAGTTTTCCCGGTCGGTGGTGACGTCGGCTCGGCGACGGGTGTCGGCAGGTAAACCGTGAACGGTCGAATCTGTTTTAGACTATCTTGTCTTAACAATTCCAATAACAAAAATTTTAAATGTCTTTTGTTATTTTAAAAAAATTAATAAGATACACGAAGTTTCAACGTAACCGATTAACATTAGAACTACCGAAAAATAAATTCAACGATATACATTGCTTTGTAATATCAAGACTGCATCTATTCAAACTTCATTCAATTTTTATTGTAACATGTGGTTCATTAACACATGATTCGGCTGTTCCCCGCGGGCTCAAATCCGACTGTCGGAGCGGCAAAACGTAAACAGAGCGACAAGCGGGAATTTATTGCTTGACAATGATGCAACTCGAATAGGCCTATGCTTTGTCGGTGATCTAATGTTACAAAGCTTTCGATCCATTGTAAAGAAAAAATTATTTAGTTCCGAAATGGAGAAAACGATAAGCTTTTCGGCTAGAGGATTACGAGAATCTTGCTGCAGTTATCCTAGATCTTCCAATTAGTCGAGAACATACTTCTTGTCAGACTGTTGCATAGACTATTGCTTAGAATGTTGCATATCCTATATTTATATTTCAGTGGATTCCAAAATCCTATTTAACACGTCGAATGCCGAGCGAATTTTATATACTTGAGACAATTTTCATTTATTTCATTTACAGAGGTGATCAGTGTTGTTAAAGAGAATTGTTAGTTATTGTATAATGAAGCTCTCACCTCATACTAGAATCTGGTCAACTTCCACGATAATAAATCGATGTTCAATGCCATTAATTTAATGATAATCATTCGTAAACGACGCAATGGCTTCGCTCGAACAAGAAGAGCGTCACCTATATTTGGGTGACAGGGCGCCCACGGAAGGGGGGTCTAATAATGAATTTTATTTAAAAATAACAATTTCTGGAGTGCTCTAATGTTGGCACTCACGCGCGATAGATTAAGTGTGTACAAAAATGGTTGAGAGAGTTTAGTGTTGTATAGACGGTTAAAACATAATTTTTCAATTCAAAGACAACAAAGGAACATTGTAGAAGTTAAAAAATCGGGGCTGCATCGTATCTTCGTGAACGTACAACGTTTGAACGCGCGAACGCGAGATGCTTTTATCTTTCGTCTTTTCCTCAACCTTTCGACAATTTAGCGAGCGTCTTGCTTCTCTACGTGACGAAGGTAACAAGAAGCAAATCGCTTTGTCAACGCACCCTCTTCCACGCGACCCTCGCGGAGCCCATAATTCACTCGACTTTATGCGATTCGTCGCGTTCGAAGCCGATAACTTTATTTAAAAAAGGGAAAAAGAAAGTGGAAAAAGAGAAACAGAGTGGAAGCTCGAGCTCTGCCCATCGCTCTCTCCGGTTTCTGAATAATGGATGTAGAACGTTTTTGAATTTTATCTGTGCACCTGTGGGGAAACTAATGAAGAGCCGCGAGTGAAAGGAATTCTAAAGGTAAATAAAATCCAACCTATTTTATAAAGACCAATTGGTGAGCGTGTACTCAATGGCGAAAGATTCTAATTTTCAATGTGTGATAAAACAAAAGAAATGGTTACGATTATTTGCAACCTGCGAGAGTAATACGAACAATTAATAAACCAACTCTTTGGGGGTATTTTAGGTTTCATAACTAATTAGTTCAACAAATAAGTTAACCAACTAGTTTATTTGTTATTTTATATCATTCTATACATGCGACTTTGTAGCATATTTGATACATTTCACTTGAAATAAAATAACATATAATCGTTTTAAATAATTAATTATTATAAATACTTCATGCTTTGTATTTTACAAATAACAAAAAAATTTTCTTTCGGCGCTTTTGTGAAATAAATTATTTTCAAATAATATTACTATAATGTTCTATTTCATTCACATTGTTCAAATAGAATAAAAGAATATATTCTTCCTGAGCAGGTTATTGAAATAACTAAATTAATTATTAAATTCAAATATCCTAATTTTTACAGTTTTATTATTAAAATTGAGCTGTAGTCGTACTCAAAATTGTTGTTTAATACACGAAGTAAATAAAATTTGGAGAATATGAATTATTTGATCGAAAGAAAAATCAAATGATAAATTCTTTGAATTTTGAATGAAGTACAAATATTAAAAGAATTTTTAAAAATGACTTGGTTGTTAAAATACAGTAATAGCTGGTTATTTCAAATTACCTATGATCAAACAGGTTAAAACTATCAGTTTTCTTGACGAATCCAATGTCTCCACTCGAATTATATTTGTATCTACGGAACTGGAAACTGTAAAATAGAAACGAGGTGGAAAAAGAGACAGTTTTTCAATTACATTCGACATTTGTATTAATACTCGATTATATAATAGACTATAATGTTCTAATAAGGATATAAAGTATATTATTATTCAATGGTCGTCCAGATAATTCTAACCATTTTTTTTAATCAATTTATTTCGATAATGCTCAAACCTGTCTCATAGTATTTTATACTGGTTTCGAAATATCAAATGGTAAAACCACGTTTGAAATTTAATTTATTAGTTATTATATTATGTCATTAATCTGTCAATGCGCAAGTCAACAAAACTTGCATCGGTGTACGCATTTTTCTGTTTGTATGTTTCCATACGGTTGTTGTTTCGATGCAGGAAACTTTTGTGAGTAAAGAATTATTAAAATGTTGCAAAAAGATTCTACTAGGTAACGGAATAATAATTTCTTTCGGGTATCTAAATCACACGTTGCATTGTTGAAAAGGTAAACATTGTATGTGACTGATTTTATAACATCAGTTTATCCTCTGATTGCCTACAGGACTGTTTCATAAATAGTGGTACGGAGCTTACAGATATTTATTGAATGCGAATCAACACGTCTGATTATAAATGCACACGATTTGATAACATGACTGAATATCAAAATATTAAGATTGATAAATCTATCGACATTCACCAAAATGGCCATAATTTACGATACAGCAATGCAGTAACGCAACGACCATTTTAGCATGTGGTAACTATAATATTTAGGATACGTTATAGGTTTAGGTTTGAAAACTACTAAGTTAAACTTTGTGTCACCTCGTATCAAGTAAATTATTGTTTGACTGATTCTCAACAGCACGAGTGTCATCGGAATGAAAAGCAATCATATATTACTAGTTACTAGAATAAATTCCTGATTAGGACAATTCCTCTTGTCGTCAAACTACTAATAAACTCCACGTCTTCTGGTTCACAACTATATTTTTTTTATAATAAAGTTGCAGGACGCCGTACCGTTGCTTTTTGGAAATGACTGATTTCCCTTCGGTGTTTCGCTTTTCTTATATACTAACTTAAAGCTAGAATAAGGGGGTGAGGTTGTTCATCCTTTCCTCTGATTCAGAGCATGGATGACGTCACAGGGCAGAGTTCGTCCTTTGCCCTGGCGAGTCATCTATTTTTCGGCACTCCTGAGTGAGAGGGGCCTATGAAGTCATGAATTTGTTTATTCGGTTATCTTTGTGAGTCAGAAGGCTTTGGCGGCTGTAAATGTGGTGGAGAAAGAGAGAGAGAAAGGAAAGAAGGAAGGAGGAAGCGTTTCGTCCTGGATCCTCTAGAGGACTCGTCAGTAAGACTGACTAACGGAACTTGCCTTAGACGCTGCGATACTGGAAGTTAGTTAAGGATAGTATATATATATAAATCGGAGGCAGATCAAGTACTGGTGAGTAACTCGTCCGATTGTCCCTCTGTCAGTACAACCGCTACAAGTCAAACTCTACTAATGAACACTTAAGATTATTTTGAAATAAATCAAAATCTGTTGTATTCCACGTTATATATAAAGTAACAATATTATAAAGGAAAATAAAATAAGAAATAATCGAAATTAACATTAGGCTTTGTGTTATTGCGTCTTGACGGGGCTCAGCAATATTAGTGAGCCGTAGTCTAACACACGTCTCACCGCACTTGTAAGATGGTATGAGGAAAGAAAGGGTGATAATCAGATCACCGGTACACGAACTTTGAAACGAAACTTGTGAATTTTAATGATTATATACACTCTGAGTGAACCGTTGCCGTATATTACAATATTACTTTAAATTAAAGTTGTAAATAGACAGTGTAGAGCTAAAGTAACGTCCTGGAGATTTGTGGTACGTCAATTGCTATTTAGCACAAAATTCAAAGTATCGGAGGCACGCGTGCCTACAAAGGACAACCCTAATAAACCGACACCCCCAAGCTGCAGCAAAAATACTAATTAAAACATCTGGCATTTCAGATGGATGGTTCCTAAAAAGTAGCAGAACAGAGGTGCCCGTACTATAAACCTCTTCATTCATTTAAAAATATTCTTAAGGCGCTATTCGCGTCTTAATACTTTGGTTATATGATTTCAACCCTTTGGCCTTCAATCACGTCTGAGGCTCGTGGTCAAGTTTTTGAGCCAAAACTGATTATCACAGACATTGTCCGTGGTACATCAACCCGGGCCAAATGCAAGCACCATTATATCATTTAGCTTTAATCATTTGTTTGTTTTTAATTTTTCACTTGTATTTTTGTAATTTATTAAATTAATCTTCCCGAATTATATTTTCGGGAAGATTTATCTTTATTTATTTCTGCAAGAAATCATTAAATGTTGTCAAGTGCTGGATACGGTGAAGATCATTAATAATAATTTCCAACAAACGCAAATATAGTAGTTAAAACAATTCGGGATATCATCGCAAGCCCCGCGAGCCTATTTTCGAGCCCTCGTTTCTTTTATAATTTGTATTAAAGAGCTCGTTGAATAGTGAAGGCAATAGTATTATCTATTTTTGATCCGATGAAGATATAAATACAATAGGGCTCCACATGTATGCACATGTCGGAAGACAAATTGGTGTAAATAATCAGGTGATTTATATAATAGGAGTTCACCGTTTCCTAGCAATGAATATAATTTTTCGTTCATTCAAATATAATTCAGTCAACCATTCGTTGCTAAAATTTGGTTCATATCAATATAGTGCGTATAAACGAAGTTCCACTTCCTTTGCATTTAGCACGATTTATCCCCCGCAATTTGCATATTTGCATCGTGTGCAATGAATGATCGAAGTTGTATAGTTTAAGATAAACATTTCAACCATCAAGCTTTGAATTTTGAGTGATATATTGCTGCACGAGCAAGTATTCTGTGTTCGACGAGCTCTTGTAGAAGTATTTCACATTCCACAACATGATAGAAGTATCTCATAATGATAAAACAATTGAATACAATATCTAAATATATGTCGCATTCGAAAGAAAATAAATTACAAGTGGATAATGTATTTGTATATCGAATATGCTTTTAAATGTTTTCTGTCTATCAATGGTTCTTATTGTTTATATATTTTAACACATACTGAAATGCATACTTATTCTCTTTGAATATGACACGTGGTTTTTCTGTGAGTGCACTTTTCCGTGGTGTTATGTATATCAGAATGTTGTATACATAATGATCGATTTTTAACATTAAACAAACACAACCGTTTTTATTAGTTAATATTGTCGATCAAAGTAAGTACCATTGTAACGAATATGTATATGTTTTAAACGAATTATGAATTTCTAGATTGTGGTATAATAGAAATAAAATCGTCTGGTCGTTCACATTCTTCACTTATAGATCCGCTATCTACATTTTTCTGTGTATCTACGCTATCTACAACTACTATTCATATAAGTAGTATTCAAAGTAATTACATTGACTGATATTGAAATAAACTTGATTTAAAAGTAATATTTGATATCTAAATGAAAATTGAGGATAGACCCTTAAAGATCAGACTTGTAGCTTATATTTCTAAAAACGGACATTCATAGGCAGCACATTAATATATTTATTTATGTAATTAATCTACTACGGTTAAATATTTTGTTAAATATTTTAATCTGAATTTTGCAAATGAATATTTGCAAAGAGATGAATAAATTATTTATGCCATTTCAGTATTCAGTGAATAACAAGAAAGGGATATACTTTTTTTAATCTTCTCATAAACGTTCGCAGGTAGTTTTTCGGATCGATAAATCAAACTGTTATTGAAAATGTATGAACATGCATTATGCGAAATATATAATATGCAATGTATACGTAACTGGACAAAAATTTTACTTTTATTAATGCCACCTCGTGGGAAACACAAAGCCGATAAGGATTAATAATATAAATCGGAAGCGTGCACTACTTAATGACAGGTAAAATTCAGGCGAAAATGCATAAAAGTAATCACCTAGAATCACCTTCTAATGAAGAATTCACATTTTTCATAAAAGTGTGCTATGATTTTGTCGGGTCAACGTTATATTTATCGTTCGTGACTGTCATAAAATAAATTGTATGGCAATGGTGTCAAAAATAATTGACTATGAAAAATTGTATTAAATCCACTTAAGTTTCTCTAAATTGTTTCGGTTGAAAACAATTTGAAGTTTGTAACGTGACATTCCCTGGGCATTAACCCTTTGCACTCGAAGCTGTTTTAACTAGAAAACCAAAGCAGATCTTCCGAGGTAGGATATTTTCATTATATATGAATTATTTCATCTTATGTGTCTGGTTTTTATTGTTACTCATTCTTGCAACCGTTAAACTTTTATCAATTTCTTAGATTTAAAGATAGCGATGTTGAAATTGTTTAAACAATAGTGTGGCAATTCTTTGTGGCTCCTCAGAGTCGCCACTCGAGCGCTAAGGGTTAATAAGCCTAAGCGTTCACACAAAAAGCGCACCGAGCGTACCGAGCCGCTGGGTAAAAAGGGTATTCTTCATGGTCCGCGACGTCCTTCATCACGGATTGGCCAGCGATTGGGCCCCAAAATAGGTACACAAGACCCTGGTTATCCCTACAAAGTCAGTCAATTTACCTCGACACGTTGGAGCAACTACTCACGTCTGACTTGAGCAATCGAGACGCATGAGACCACGGTACTTTTGTCAGCATCCTGATCAACGTTCTAGTCAGAGAGAAACCGAGACTCTTTGGTGTTGACATAGCAACGTGTCATCTTTGTTTCTCCTACTTCTTTATCTCCTTTTCTCCCTTCCTGAAGACGTTGGTCCACCGGAACTGCGTTTTTTCTCGAGCTAACCACGCGAATAAACGCTATACCTCCAATTGTATCCTTTATAAACCCCCGGAGGTCGTTTATTTTATTTGTAATGTAACGTGGAATTTGATATTTTAAAACGCTAAAAAAACTGTTCCTCTTTTGAGGCAAAGTAGTCGTCGAGTCATTATCATACATAAAATTTGACATATTCAATGTTATTAACAACAATGCAGTTATGAAACTCGTATGGCTGTGAGTTGAAAATTTTTATCATATGTCAAAACAAGAAAATGGCGTCAATGACGCGGTTAGACGGTAACTACACCGACAGGTAGCTCCATATATGGGCAAATTTCGTTTTCATATTTACAGTCTTGGTACATCGCGACGAATAAAGTATGTTTGCTTATTTTCCAGAATTTTGTTCTTCTTCGGGATCTCTCTGTTTACCCTCCAGAATATACAATGTACAATTATACTTTATTAAAAGTAATTAAAAGGAGAATTAATTTAGATTCACGTATAAAATCAAATTTGAATTCACCTACGTTTAAACAAAACAGTTTCAAGGTAACCAACATCGGAGGACATAAATTTTTAAGACAAATCTTATAATGCTTGTAAGAAATGCTTGAACCAAAGACAAAAGTACTTCCTTTCATTGGGAGAGTTACCTTACCCAGAAGAAACTATTGTTTTAACATGCAGCAACTAAATGCAAACACAGCGTTACTCCTCCGACTAGATTTATGACTCTCGCCAAGAAATAAGTACCACTATTTATTTCTTGCGGCCCTAGAAAAGGAGATCTTTATCCTCGAATGGTGTCCAATAATTTATAAATAGTAAAGCACAGAGTAAAATATAGCGGGACGTGACTAACTAACTAACTAAACGCCTCAATCGTTTCTTTGACCGGTTTTGCTGTGTGCGATGGTGCATTATTATGTAGCAAAATCACTTTACGTTGCCTTTTTTAATATTGCGGTCATCTTCCGGATCTTTCCCATAGCTTTCAAACGTATGGAGACGACTTCTCGTGTTACATTTAATTGATCCGCGAGTTATTGTTGCGTTTGAGCATCAGCCTGATCCAACGATGCTTATAATTCGCTGTCTTCGAACTTTTTCGGTAGTCTCCACGTTCTTTGTTTCTCACGTTAAAATCCCCACTTTTGAATTTTTTAAACCACTCAAATCATTGTGATTTACCAAGAACATGCTCACCGTAAACTTCAACAAGCATTCGATGCGATTCCGTAGCAGTTTTCTTGAAAGGGGAACAAAAAATCAATGCTGTCCACAAATCGTAGTTTCCAGGAACAAAGTTTAACATGGTCAACGCAGATCAGATTATGAGATATCAAAACAGGAAACTGGCGTCACTGATGCGTTAATTACATTGACAAATAACATTGACATAAAGTATGGGTAATCCCGGTTTCATATTTACAGGCCTGATATATCTTTATTTGCTAACTCGCACAGGATCGACCACGCAAAATAACTACATATCAATGACAATACCACACAGAGTCCAATGAGCCGAATGAGAGCGAGGCCTCGGCGGGATCTCCTTGTATCTTAACACTTTACCGACTGACAATTGTTTTTTGCATTACTGAATACTTTTTAACGGATCTTTCAACACTGACAGCAATTTTCATTAGTAATCCACGACACATAACGATTGGTAACGTTATCTAATCACTTCGTTACAAACTACAATGTGAAAATAGTTTTTTAAACTTCATTCTGTTAAGCACAATTATAGAAAGTCCTATTAATAGGCTTCCGTTCGGTAAAATGTTAAAATCACACACATCACACCATTCATGCCAAATCGCACACCTGGCTTCAAATACACCGCGTCTTAATCACACCGTGCGGACGGACGGTTGACAATTTGTACGCCGTTTCTTTCATACATTGTTTTAGAGTCACACCGCGCCTCAGTCGTATCTTATTTCAATCGTACCGCTTCGGAATTGCATCATCTCTCTCTCTTTCATACACACACACACGCGCATACTTCTCATATGCTACTGTACTTACTTGAATAAATTCTGTTTTTGTAAGACATTTCTATGAGTGAAAATTTCGTTTATGCCGGTTGAACCATCTAATAGGTTTATTTATAGCTTTAAATTATTGCTTTATTTAATTATAATAGTTATTATAGCTTAGGTAACAATTTGGCCCATTCCTATTGCATTTCCATGACGATTCTGTGGCGATTTCTGCATAATATAGCTTTACGTCTACCGCGTTACACTACGTGACAACGGTAGCACGTAGAACATGTTATATTTAAAAAGAAAAACAAAAAAGGAACACCTACCTCAGGAACTCAACCATATCAGAAATGCCCTATAATAAAGCGGTTTCTCTAGAAGCAAATAAAAGCGCACGATAGATAGAATCATGAATCCCAAAAACGCATGGCCCACCTCTAACAACAGCAGCTATTGGGATTATGGAGTCTAAATACAAATAACTGCACCACTTTAATTTTCATGAACGCTTTATTTTAAACAGCATGAAAAAAACATCTTCACTGTTCGATTCGATCGCAGAAAATGAATGCTAAGGAGCTGTTGGCCAAATATCGGTGAACGAGCTGCAACAAAGTAATCGGGACTGCCTTTGAATTTCTAAGAACGTTTCATCGTTTCTCCGCAGATTCGTTCTGTGGTGATTCAATCTTGTACGGAGAAAATATACAAAATATCCTATAACAGCAAACAGAAACATTATCGTCCTATCATACATACGAGGCACAAATAGACCGCATAAACAAAATGCTCAAGTAGCATAATATAGAAAGCATATTCACGCTACACCTCAAAATCGGACAGATCCTCGCTTCTCCCAAAGATTCGCAACTGCAGCTTTCATCGACAAGGGTTCACAAAATTCCTTGCTCGTACGGTAAAGTTTATATTGGTGAAACTGGGAGGAGCACGAGCACACGACTCAAGGAACACGAGCGTTGCACCAGACTGGGTTACATTCGATAAGCTGTTGCAGAACACCAGATAACAACAGGATACATGGTACTGTTCGACGCGACTAAAGTTATAACGAAAGCCAACTGATACTTTCCTAGAAAGTCCCGAGAAACGTTGGAGATAATGAAGCACCCTAACAACATCAAGAGGGATACACGCTACCACATCAAGCCAATCTCGTCCTCCCTCTTCTCAGTTTTTTCAATTGTTCAGCTAACCAATTAAAAGATATTTTTCGATGGATAAGCAATTAACCGGAACACGAGCAAGCTCCATTATAATAAGTGGAACCTTTTGACCCCTTGATGAAGCTAGCTGCAATGCTAGCAGAACTGTCGGAAAATAATTCCACAAGAACACGGCTCACACTGAAATGCCTTAACACCAACAACTGTATGTTTTAAAACGTTTGCGTTTTTGCGCATTTCTTCTAAAATGAAATAGATCTTAAGAAGGACACTAAAAACTTTAATAAAAAGCGTGATTCAAGAAGTAAGGAAATATTACTAATTTGTTAACGAGTACCTATTACGTGAAAATTATATCATATTGAACAAAACATCCTAGAAAAATCTCGTAAAAAATTCTTTCACTATCATTTAGAGAGATAGACTTTCATAAATGTAAATTGTTTTGCAGATTTTCTCATGTATTTAGTATATTATCTCTTTGCGAGACCCTCCAAGATTTGGGACAGTTATGGATTTTTTCGCGAACTGGATAAACGAAGCGAAATCGAACGACGCGCTTTGGGCACATCTACTTGGGACTTTTCTCCCCATTTTCCCTGAAGATGTTTTCTGCGTCGAGGGGGCCGAGAAAAGTCAGTCGGTATCTGCATCTTGAAATAGAACGACCTAGGACGTATCACACTACGTTTTGGATTTCAGTGTTAATCCTTTTCAGTTCAGTTACCGATCCACCGGCTATTCATCCTACAATTACATGTGTAGGGTGTCTCGCAATGGGTGGTACAAGTTAGCACGAGATAATTCTATTTGCAATAAGTAAAAAATCTAAGAGCATATTTTCAGTTAAAGCTTCGTTTCTAAAAGATATGTTTTGCAAGTTTGATTCCTATTTAATAGCTCACGCATTCGTCAAACTAAATTTTCTTGTAACATATTGTCACGTGTGTAGCGACCATTGGCACGTACAATAAAATATTTGGTGTTCAAATGGTCGGGCTCGTTTATGAGGCAAGCAACGGTGAAACTATTTTTGAGACAGCCGTTTTTAACGTGTACAATTCACAAATTTACACAAAACATGTTCCGTTCCTCAGAATCTTTAGTTTTCGGCTCCAATACCAAATGTATTAAGTTAATACATTAAATGTATTTATGATATCAAAGGTATCATAAACCTCGAGTTTTCGAAGGGTTGCGCCGGCCAGAGTCCGGGGACCGACATCTGACCGCGGCATGCTACCAGTCGTTCCTAAGAAACGCGCGTAAGAGCGCAAGGAATAGTGAGGCCAGAAAGGCCAAGCCCAAAAAAGCAACATGATTGGTTAACACGTTGAATGCGGAGCCATTTTGCTTAGCTTTCACGTCACATTCTATTTACCTTTAAACGGAAATAATGCAACTGTGCATAAGCAAAAGACTCGTTTAGATCATTTGTGCTTTTCTGTTTCAATCGAATCTGTTGAAATAGTACGAATATTTCTTAACACGTTAAGCGCCACGCCGGTCCCTGGGACCGGCGCTGGACTTTCCGTTCAGGCCTCGTCGGTCCCTACGGACCGGCGACAGATTTTTCGTTCTGCTATCGCGGCGCGCATTACGTTACCCGACTGTTTATACTCTGATTCGTCTATCGGCGAGCGGCCCGCCTGACGGCTAACCGTGGCTTGAACGGAACGGCACAGAAATTCAGCGTAGTGCTTAACGTGTTAATATTATATAAATTATCTATAACGTATTAATTTGTAAATTTGATACCGTCAGTCCCCAGGGACTGACATAGTATTCAACGTGTTAATGGTCATTTGACACATTAATCAATTAGGAAAGCGTCTAGGCGGAGAATTGCGTTACAAAATCGACGTTTGCTATCGCGAAGAAATATCGTCAGTCTTCCATCAACCGCGACCTAGCACATTCCACCTTGCCAACATGAAAATAAAAAAACAGTTTCAAACGAGTTAGCATTCTGATTATTGAACATGCATACAACCGAACTTCCTTCACGTGAAAAAATTTGATTCTACATTTTCGACTTAATCTTTTGTGTAAAGTCACTCCCCTTTTAGTTGTACTGTCAATTACCGGTGAACCTGTACGATTGACACAAATCTACCGAATGAATATTTTAAACTTTCAACATAAGCCTCGATAAAAACTTGTAAAAAAGAATTATTGCAAATATTGGAACTTTGTAAGAGTTTCTTTGATGCATTATCAAACTAATCCTTCTAACACTTTGAATACAGCAATTCTATTATAAAATTAGTCGAAAAATTAATAAGAGCTACTATAATTCACTCGGTACTGTGGTACGACTGTGTTGAATTATTTTCGACGCAACTCGAGACAGGAAAAGTGCAGAGTGTTATGCAACGTTGAGCTGCCTTTCATATCGTATAATCTCAGCTGTCCCAGCATTTGCAAGGAATTACCGGGAAAGGAAATTAGATCGAAGCGGAGAGGTTTCGCAACTGGCACACTTCAATTACCCCGAAAACAAAGTTTTGCAACGGGAATGGAATGCGTATCGTGTGGCGTTCGCGAATTAAGTTGTTCGCGAGTTCGAAACGTTCGTGGAGCGGTTCCGTGCGCATACAGGACATCCATGCCATGTGCCAGACCAGGCCAGAGCAGGTCAGAGCAGGCGTCGACGTCGTCAAAAATTGACGCGCGTCACGCAGCATGATCGCGATCGCGTGTCAAAGTCGAACGAAAGGTGATGCTAAATGGCATAATATTCCTATCATGCCTCTGTGGTTTTCTACTTTGCCAGATCGATCGTGACGAGTCTCGTGCAGCACTCTTGTTCCGCTAATATCACCCCACAAACTATTTAACTCTTTCGGCTATTATCGCATCACGGGAATTTCATAAGTTCTGGAAATTCGTTTGTGTAATAATCATAGATTGGATAGTCGGAAATATATGGAGAGATTTTTGTCATTTTTGATTAAATGTTTCTTTTATTTAAAATTAATTTTATTCGAGTATATATTGGCCATTATTATTCATGACCTTTTGCCATTTTTGGAGTAGAACCACAATCCCATCGAAATACAATTTTTTGGTTTATCGGCTAAAAACTTGGCCAAGTGATTTTCACAGACCTTTTTTGAATCCAACTGTTTACCATCAAGGTAAATTTGCAGAGATAAAAAGAAACGATAATCTTATGGTGTAAAGTCTGGGATATACGGTAGATGCATCAAAACTTCCTTGCCAAGTCATCAAACTTGTGTGTGGTCTGACGTCGTCATAATGGAACACAGCACCTTTTCTATTGATAAATTCTGTTTTTTTTTAATCAACTGCTGTAATCTGGTTAATTGTTGATAGTAGAGATTAAAATCAATCGTTTGACAAGGCGGTAGCACTTCATGATGGACAATTCACTTCCAATTCTACCAAACACACAGCGTCATCCTTCTTGGCGTCAATCCTGGTTTGCCACCGTTCGTAATGATTCGCCGGTCTTTGTCCACGATTTTTTTTGCTCATTGTTGTCGTATGTGATCCATTTTTCATCGCTCGTTATCAATCTTTTCAAACATGGTTCGATTTCATGACGAAACTCGATCTCTCGAATGTTTCTTTATTAAATCACGAGGCACCCAATATTGAGCTTCTTTTTGTATCCAGCCTTTTGCAAATGATCCAAAACGGTTGAATGGTAATTGTTTAGTTCCTTACCAATCTCATGGCTCCTTATTTACCAATCTTTCTCAACCATTTGTATCATTTCATCGACTTTTTCAGTGATTGGTCGATCAGTGCGAGATGCATTTTTAATATAAAAATTTGCAGAATGGAAATGAACAAAAACCATCTACATGCTGCTGCATTTGATAAAACATCTTGACCATAAACACCACACATTTTTACAGGGCTTGTACAGCGTTTTTGTCTTTTTCGTAGTAAAATTGCAAAACATAACGAATATTTTCAGAAATTTCACTCATTTTCACACTAATATTACTTTTGACACGATCAACGAAATACAAACTGCCTACATGAAAATTGTAGACTAAAATGTCAGCTGTCAAACGTGCGTCAGTATGATACAACCTGATTAGTGTTGCCCGATATATGACATCAAACAACATCTAGTGACAAAAATCTCTGTATACTTTTCCGACTATTCAATATTTATTTCCAGTCGGCTGGTATACTCTCGACGAAAAAGATAACATTGCGTTGTTATTAAGTTTCCAAAGATAGATCCATAATTGCCCAAATTCCTGATATAAATATAAACTTTGCTTCTTAAGAAAATTAGGTTTACTGCCAAAGTTGAAGCTTGCTTTAAATTCTTTCGTTAACACGTTCCGTGCCGCGTGGGGCGTGTACGACCCCGCTGAATTTGCCGTTCAGGCCGCTTGCAATTTTCATTAACCCTTTGCACTCGCAGCAATTTCATTCCAAAATCGATAGAATATTTTTAACTATAATAGCTCCATTGTACAGAATTTATTTCCTTTCATACATATGAAATTAATTACTATTGCTCGTATTTAGAACATTAAAACTGTTATCCATCTTTTCGCTGCAAACCTAGCAACGTAAAAATTCTTTAAATAATAGTACAGCAATTTTTAGTGGCGTCTTAGAGGCGCCATTCGAGTGCAAAGGGTTAAAAAGTGAAGAATTTTTAAAAAATTTATCGTAGAGTCAAATATAACAATATATTACATTTGTCGTCTAATGCATATTAAAATTTACACCCTTTTCTTGATAATTACGATTTCGTACTATTAAAAAATTGTAGGGTGCACGTACGTCAACAAACTTATTTCATCGTGAAAGTGTGGGTGGTATACGCCCCGTGCAACTTGAATGGAATGTTTTTAAAAAAACGGTCCAGCACGGAACGTGTTTTAAAAAGCAAGCGAAATAAGATCGTAGCACCTTCGAAAGACTGTAGAATCTCGACTACTTGGACTATTCGACTTACACGAGCTAGTATTTATATATGTGCATATACCGTGGATCTATTCAGTACTTGAATATTTAACACTAGAACTACCGAGCAATAAATTTAACGATACACATTGCTTTGTCACAATATTCAAACTTCATATAATTCTTATTGTAACGTGTACATCATTGAAGAAGTACATCCGAAAATTTCTGCTGAAAACATTTTTATAACTTCAATAATTGCGGAAGAAAAAAATGGAGATCAGTCAAAATGACTGATATGGTAGTTTTAGTGTTAATTTCCTATTCTCAAAAAATTATCGATATTTGAACGGTAATAATCTTGTTAGACAAAAATGGCACAGCTATATAATGAAACGTAGTAAAACTATGCACGTCCCTCAGAGGTTCGAACTGTTGCTCAAATCTGTCCAAACGATTCAAACTGCAGCAGGGAGTCCAAATGCCCTTTTTCTATACAAAAGACAAAGGGATTTAGGGACATCATGAAATCTGACCAAGAAAATCTTCTAGGGGAATAATCGATGGGGGGGGGGGGGGCGTACTCGGGTAAGAGGACCTCGAGAAGCTGACGAGAGACGAGCGGACCTATAAAGAACAATCTCTGCCGTTACGCGATATTTCGCTCAGAATACGTTTGAAGGGACCGTTTTCAGTGCGGCGCGAAAGCTCTGGAATGTCGGAGGACATGCTCAGTCGACCTCACAGCCGTTACGGAAAACGGGAACTGCCCAGGTCAGATACGTACCCATAGAGTCATCTTTGCGTAGTGATGAGATCGCATGAGTTTGCATTTTGTGGGGGAGAAGAAATGAGGAAAGTCAGGCACGTTCCGCTTCTGGGTTACCGAGTCACCGACATTAGCGAGGGACCGTTGCCTCGGCTGAAGCCGCGAATAATCGAAATGTTACCCGAGTATGACATCCGAAATCGGCACGAATTCTGCCTGCTGGCCATCATCGAGACAGAAGGACTTAATTTTAAGGGTAATCGATCGACTCGACTCTCGTACTTTTGCGAGGGTTAGCAAAAACTTTTGATCTTCTGAGACACTGCTACAGGTCCTCCGTGACCGAAACACCCTATATATGCCACAATGCTTAAGTATGTGGCATTTCCTGTCGTTACTACGAGACGTTCGTTGGGAGGTTGCGACGTAGTTGTTTTAGCATATTTTGTGGCAGGATAATCACGGCCACTTTTCTCGCAATCTAATTTACGTAGAACAAATCGAGTATCGTTAGCCGCAACACTTGAAAAAGAAATTTCTTGCACATGCGGCAACATCATCGTATCGAATATTGTAAAATTCATGCTTCAGCTTATGTGGATAAGTCGATTTCGACTGCCATAATTTTATATTGAACAACCTGTAAGCCATATTTTCACAACTTTGCATTTTCTACAAAAACCCTTCTTGCTGCGGAGAACGCTCTTCGCTCCTTTATGCAGTATCATTTCCCACGTTTAACCCCTTCCCGTATTTTAACGAGTGTAAATCGTGATTAAGATTTTAACCAAAACATGCACATCACGAGTCACACTCGTGGACTGAAAATCGGGCCAAACGTAACCATCACGCGAGCCAGACTTGTAGAATGATTTTTTACCAGTTACAATGATGATTCAGTTCTTACCAGTATGCCACGAGATTGATCATGATTCTTATAATCTACGTTACAAAGCAGTTTAGTTATTGAAATTTAATAAACCCCTACAAATGTAAAATACGAAAGTTTTAAATGAAAACAATGATAAAGAATCCAATGATGGTGACGTGGTTGTGCCAATCCGAAAGCGTCTAAAGCGTGTATGATTAGAGATGAGAGTAGCGAAGAAGAAGGTACGAAAATCATGGATTTGGCAGAAATTAAAAACACACCAATAATTTGAAAGTATTCTGAAACTCATGGCATAAAAGCGACTGTTTCTAATAATTTAAGAGAGGATCCAAGAATGTTAGACCTATTTTCTATTATATTTGGTAACAAATTTTGGAAAATACCGTATTGCAATTGGTTCTGGAGCACCAATCTGGTCTGTTTACCGCACGTTGATGCCTACCGTTTGGGCCCGGGTTTCGTTGAGCTAAAGGACACGGGACGCGGTTAAGTTATCGAGACATCTGGCGACGGGTTTCTGACCAATTAGGTCGTCTTAGTGTTTCAGATATGTTTATATCGTGCGGTACGGTCGGGATGTTTGATGTCCAATATAAAAGTCGAATTAGATCATGAGAGTGATTTCGCCGGAAAAGCTTCTTAAAGCTACGCGTTGCCCAGCCTACGAAAATATAAAGTTACGTTGTTAAGCAAGTTCTCGAATTTTGATCCGAGTTACATTAGTTAAGTTAGGTTAAATACTTTTACCCGTTGCAGCGATTGGAAAACTGAAGACACTTGTTTTTATCGAAAATGTTAAAAATATAATTGTATACGAATTATATTTATTAAGATAATATAAGCATATGTCAATTATGATTGATAAAAGAAAGACACCTGCTAAATTAGTTCGTACATGTCAATAAGACCGTGCAGCGTAATGTGTGCATACTACTCCAACAAATTGAAATACTGTAAAAACGTCAAGAAAATTTTCTCATGTCAGAATCTACAATAGATTAGAAGATCGATGTTTCCTCTGTACAAAGAGGTCATGAAACTTTATGTACGTCTTTACATGATCGATTTATTGAATTTTGTATGAAAGATGTATAGCCAACTTCGTAGTAATAGAGGCCACATAACAAAGGTTTGTATTACTAAATTCCTCTTTTTTTCTGCTACAAACGAGGCAAAACTTGTAAATTAAATTTTAGGCTGCCACTTAAAAAAGAAAAGTTGCAATCTGCAAATCAATGGTAGATTTACTCGAAAAAAATATTTTGTTGCTTCTATAAACGATTTAATTTGAAGCATTTTCGACAAAATCGAAAATTTATTGTTAAATTACCTTTTTAGATCCTTTGTATGTGCTAGCAATACTTTCAATACTCAACTTAATTATTATTGCGTTATACAGTAAAGTGTGTTGTGTACGGATTATCAAGACTGAACTGTTTACACCTGTATGAAACATTCGAATAGAGATTTTAGATACCAGAGGTTTAAGTAATCGCGATTCAATTACTATATTAAATGTTTATATAACAGGAATTAAATAAATTAGAAAGAAGTGGCTGACATTTTTCAACAGTTTCTTGTTTTGCAAAAGTATTTTGATCATACGTTTTGGCAAACAATGAAGTAATTCATAAATAGAATACTCTTTTTCTTCATTAAAGCATTTTTTTTTTAATTCCTTGTTTTCACTGAAGACAGTTCGATAATTTATTCGTAGTAAATGACAATCAAACAAGTGTTACATTTTCAAATGGAAATAGCTTTTAACCAGTTTGGCGATGTAAACTGCAGCATATTGATAAGTGATGTTGACAGCAACAACGTGAACAGTCAATCTTAAAATTTGTTCTCGCATTAATTTGCGGTGAGTAGTGTCATTCATTATTAATTACGTTGAGACGTAAAATAGCGTAAAACAAGTTACAAATAGTTTATCGACTTTCTTTTATAGACTTTGGCATTTTTGCATTCATATTGTTTTAATTACATAATTCGTTAAACCCCGTTTTGTTTAACTTCCTTCTGTGTCGCATTGTAGTAACAAATATTTGCAATACGTTAACGGTTGACTGTCATCATTAGACTACGTACGTTTATGCGAAGTAACAATTTGTTATGTCTATTTAAAAGTACAGAAAATATATGTGAACTTATTTCTTCGTTTAATAATTTTAATAAACCGCAAATGATGCAGCAATATTCTTAATCTGTCTTCACACTCTCATTTCAGTTATTCCTTTTTACCATAAATGTATAAAATCCAGATATCTAGAAAAATAATAAAACATTTATATAAAAACCCGAATGTGCTATCACTTCATCAGCTCTATTTCACATATCCTTCATGAATAAAAAAACTTAAAATAAATTTCAAGTTCTGTAATAAATATCATATAGGTACAAGGTGATACTTGTTTGTATGCATTATTCGCTCGAATGCTATTTGGTAAAGACTGAATACATTACGTAAAAACTAATGATATAAAATGTTTTGTTTCATTATTATAATATTCTGAAATG
The DNA here is from genome assembly GCA_028453745.1 of Agapostemon virescens. Classification (NCBI taxonomy): domain Eukaryota; kingdom Metazoa; phylum Arthropoda; class Insecta; order Hymenoptera; family Halictidae; genus Agapostemon; species Agapostemon virescens. The sequence goes on from CM052094.1 coordinate 23,399,348, forward strand.
GTTAAATAATATTATTGAACAAAACGAGTTTGCGTCATAATGATAAGATTGACATTTTTCATAATTTATGTGTGAAATATTAATTTTTCTGAAAGTGACCGAATATTAGTGAGACACAAAGATGCGTCCACCTCCGGCTTAAAATTTATTGCATTAATAAATGTTATTGCTAGAGAAAAATAATTTGTGTACTTTCAATTTGTAAGAAATAGCGACTCGTTTTGTACAGGTAGTGACGTAATATCTGTATTATGCTACCTTAAACCAAGAAATAATGTTGTGACCGAATATATTTATATAGCAGTAGTTGTGTAGGTACCGCAACTTCAAAGTTTGTTTTATCGGGCATCCGGGAAGCTTGACGAGAAACCATCCACCCTGCAATCAACGCAAGATCACTGATAAGCATTTTCATTGTTAATTGTTATGAGTTTGCCTGCCTCATTAGTAATAATGTTTCAAAACATTAGCAAAATCATTAATTTTATCATAATTCATGGAACAATTTATTTAAAAAAGGCATGTGGGAAATTGTTCGTGACATTTTAAAAATACTTAATGTTACAGTGATTTGAAAAATTGGCCTCGCGAAATTCTTTAGAAGATACTTTCAGATTATGTTTTAAAACACAGAATATAAAGATCGAGGTTCTGCGACGAAAAAAATAATCAATCATAGTGCTTTATAGTGCCGATCTTCTTTTGTTTCTACGCAGCCATCATGAATTTCAAAACCTTGAACACCTCGCGATGGGAGTCATTAGTATGCAATCAACGATGATTCCGTGCACTAAACGAAGTTGTAGTAAGCAACGTACTATTGTACCATTAATTCTAAAACTATTCGTCACGTTATAAATTATCAATGAAATATTTGGATTTGGAAACTCGAAATAACACTAAAAGTTGAAGAACAGGTAAGGCTTAGCACACCAATAACGCTGATGAATAAATTTTAATTTTACTTCGGGATTGTCAACTGTAATTTATTACAGTTTACTTTAATAAAAATGTTCTGCAAAAGACTCAAGTTTTTAGTCTTTGTACGTGTGCCTTAGATTTTAACAATATTAGTTACACAGCTATTCGTTGAATAAAATTATTTTACACACTCCTACACAAAAGTGTTTCATGCTTGAAACCTGACTTTATAACATTCAAGAAAACATTCACAAAAATCATTGAAATTTAATTTCCTCGACAAGGCTATTTCTCAAAGGTACTTAGAGGAAAAGCTCGCATGGTTATCTATATCTTTTAAAATGCTTCTTTTTAGGAAATTTTGTTGCGCATGCCAAAGCGATTGTTTTCTCTGAAACGTGGTCAAACTATAAAACAGCTAGTTTCTCTCCGATTTCTATGATTTCTGGATATCTTACACAAGTCAACATTTTGGAAAACATTTTCCTATACATATAAGGCATGCATTTGTGTATGTGTTTTGGGTCCAATCATACACACAAAAATGAATACAAGATGCGGATTTCTTGCCACCTCGTGCAGGTAACTGTGCACGGGACCTTTAAGCTCACGCGAGTCTTGTATGCAAACACTAGACAAACTATGGTGATGAGCAATCGGTATTAGCGCATATGCGGCTACAGACGCTCAACTATAGGCAGGATGCAATGAGTTGGTACTGGAAATTTTTTGCGAATATTTTGGAATCTAAATGAGTATACGACCCATGTGTATAAGGAAAAGTTGTTCAAACTGATGAGTTTTATAATATATTTAAAAATCATAAAAATCGGAGAGGAAGCAGCTGTTTTACAGATCCGTTCTATATTTTTCTTTGCTGTAGCAAGATATCGATTTATCGCACTAAATAAAATATTAATAAGGAACTTTTAGAAGTTTGTCGAGCATGACGAAATGATTTTTAACGTTTAATCCAGCGGTACGGGAGAATGGGCAACAGTGGCTAGAAGGAGTTTTCTTGCCACTCGTCAATTACGTTTCACTCTGTTACATCTTTATCCCTGTGTTTTATTTTTACATCTTGCTTCAGTGGAAGCGGAGTTAATTGTAAAAGCTTTTTACCGATAATATCCGCGAGGAAAGTTCACGGCGAATTACTCGGTCGTCTTTCACTCTACTCCACCTTCTGGTTCAATCTTTGCTTACTGATGCTACTAATTTTTCCCCTTCCTCTGCCCTCTCCCACTCGCTCTTTCTCTTTCCTTTTTTCGCTTTCGCTTCCTTTTGAAACATTTTACCTCTAATATCTTCAACGGCGAACTTTCCACAGTTCACATAAACTTTGTAAAACGTTGTTGCTTCAGGAAACCACATAAAAAAAAGACATACACTTTTGACGCTTCCGTTGGCCTTACATTGATCGTTTAGATTTGTCGGTTCGTAAAACTTTATCTCGTGTATTTTATTATCTTGACGCGTTTCACAACTTGGAACAATGTTGAACACACCGCATCGTACGGGTGACCATCTTTACAGCCTCTTCTGATGTTTATATCGGTCCTTCGAAACTATTCTTCTGAACAATTTCATGAAATAAATAGTTCTGTAAAAAATTTCAATGCAATTTTGTGAAGTTAAATCACAAGTTTTCTTATCCAAAGGTGGTAATTCAACTATGCGACAATTGCACAAAACAGTATTAATTGCAATGGAAAAAATGTTCAGCATTACTCCTCTTAAAAATGACAGAGATAATATAGAAATAACTATAGTTTCTTTATCTCAAATATCTCCATAGTTTTTTATTCGGGATTTAATTCTTGTTTATATTATATTTATTATATTCTACTTATATCTTGATTAACAAGCGAAACATTTTTTCATGTTTCAAATAGTTTATATGTTGTTAGAGCCCCGATATTCAATAAATATTTTATTTGAACTTAGTACACGGTAATCTTACAATGGACACATAAGATAATTTTCTACTTCTATACGATTCTGTTGCTCTCTCTATCTTGTATTCGTAAAAACTTCGTTGAGGGAAAAGTGTTCTGTTTTTAAAAGGTCGGAAGTTTGGTATTGAAAATGGTGGGAGTGAGAATTAGGGCCAATAAGAATTGTTGGAAATTACTTAGGTTCGAAGGGTCAGACATATGATTCAAGGATGGTGAGTAAGGACTTCAAGGGTCGAATACGTAACTGTAAATAGGAGATAGTGTGGCTGGAGACAGAATTTAGATTTCACTTATCTTAACTTAAACACGAAGAGATAAAAATATTTGCTTAATCTATGAGGTATCCAACAATGTAATATACACTTATGAAAATACAAATGAAAATATAATATAAAGAAAATATAAATGATTTTCCCAAACCTTTTTTGAATCCAACTGTTTACCATCAAGGTAAATTTGCAGAGATAAAAAGGAACGATAATCTGTTGGTGTAAGGTCTGGGCTATACGGTGGATGCATCAAACCTTCCTAGCCAAGCTCAAAAATGGTTCGATTTCATTACGTTTGAGCAATAATTCGCAGATGGAAACTCGATCCATCAAATTTTTCTCTATTAAATCATGAGGCACCCAAACATCGATCTTCTTTTTGTATCCAGCCTTCTGCAAATGATCCAAAACGGTTGAATGGTGATTGTTTAGTTCCTTATCAATAATCTCATGACTGTTTATATGACGATCTGACTCAACCAACGGGTTTGTGCTGCGTGTTTGCTTTTGTCGTAGTAAAATTGCAAAATCTAGCCAATTTTTTCAGAAATTTCACTCATTTTAACACTAATATTACTTTTGACACGATCAACGAAATACAAATTCTCTTCATGAAAATTGTAGACTAAAATGTCTCAAATGTGCGTCACTACATGCAGCTTCGTTGCACGAAAGAATATAGATCGCCATGATATAACATACAACGCGGTTTCGATATAACGTGGTTCATAAATTGTAGCAATTTTCGTATAATACAGTATTTATGTATATACTTATACAGGGCAATTTCGAAAACTTTATGGTATCATAATTTTGGGAATTATATAAAACCTTGAAATCTTTTAACTTGCGAGATAAAATTTACATTTTATTTGAAAGAATCATTTATGGACTTTAAAGCTATTATTATTTTATAAGAGTCTCGCATCACACGATTTTTATAATACCATATTTTTTAAGAATTTCTGGTTATACAAAAGATATGCTTAGAATTAAGATAGAATTTATTTGGACAATTAGAAAATTTCAAAACAGATACAGATGAGGAAAAATAATATTATTCGTAGATTCTACGAACCTAAATCGTGCGTTGCAGAATTAAACAAAGATGTTATAAATAAAATGTAATCTTTTAATAAAACTGCGCAGTAAAAGTGAGAGAAATATACAAGTTACATAAAAATTGGAATATGTAAACTTTTTCTAGTTGCAAATTACAATTTGTAAATCTAAAGTAAAAATTATTAAAAGAAAAAAACAGGTATTAAAGCTGAAACATTATCTTCTGTTACAAAAGAAAAATTAAAATATATTTTATCTTTAACCTGCCGCTGAGAATAACAGAAATTGAATGAATAGTTACATAATTTGTAAAAGGATATAAATACATTTAAAATTCAAATAAAGTTTCGAAACTCTTGAAACACGTATTAATCCAGTCCAAAAAGCTATTTTGCTACGCATTTGAATATCGATATTCGATCTGTTGAGGCGTCCGTCCCGCAGTTCGGGGAGTCTGTCGCTCAAGTACAATGCTTTGTAAGAGCACGTACTAGCTCCAGCGCAAATTAATGGGAAGGAGCTTTATGTTGTTGAAATGAGACCCGACCAACTTGTACTTTTGGGTGGAAGTTTATTTCTGCGTATTCGTGTATGTACAAGCGTCAGCGTGAGCCGACCGATCAGATCTGATGTATGTCGATACAGAAGCTGCTTATATACAAGTTTGGTGACCAAGTAGGCCAATAGTGGTTAGCTATTTTTGCCCTTTGTTTGGCGCGTCGGGGGTAGTGGGAGCGCGGGTTTTCCCGGCCGGCGGTGACGTAGGCCCGGCCGCGGGTGTCGGAAGGTAAAAATTGTAGGTGTACTTGCACCGTTTGAAGCTACGTTAAAATAAGCTACGTTAAAATCTGCTACGCGAGCTTCAACACGATCGTTAAAAATATATTCCAAATGAACAGTTGTCTTATATAAGTAGATGAATATCGTTTTTAATAAAATATTATTTTTACATTACAAAACATATTGAATTAAGATACAATGTCATCGAATGTCTAAACTGAAAGTGAAATATTGAAATATCACTCAAAATTACATACAAAGTGCTACTAATTCTAAAGCCGCGCTATATTTGCAACTACAAACTGTTTGATTTATATCCAAAAGTTATATAGTATAACTGACATGAAGTCTTATTTTAGTGCTAGTTGTCACGTAATAGTTATAATTAGACGTGATTAAAATTCAGTGTTATCGTTGGAAGCACTTCTTCGCTTAATTTATATTTTACTAAAATGATCGTTATTGACTTTTTTTCATGACACATGGTTGATTATTACGAACATTAATACATTAAGAAATTGTACGTTTGTTTAACGTTTACTTGTAAATGTAGTTTTATTATTTTATTTTGTTTGTTATTAATGCACATTTCGAAAATTAATATGTTCATGCTTTTAATTCACGATACGACCCATTTTAAGCATCGAAGGTGTTTCGATTACTATGAATTCATTAATATCTATATTAATATTTTACAGTTTGAACTGAACCAAACAATTGAATAAAGGTTATTTTACTGTACGACTTGTTTCGCACGGTCGTTTACGCCCTAATTTTAAATGTCATCAACATTTTGTACAAATTATCTGTAGGATGGATGGCGGGTGGATCGGTAATTGAAGTGAAAAGGGTTAACAGTGAAATCCAAAACGAAGTATGATAGACTGATATTCCTCGGTGCCCACGATGTAGAAAACATCTTCATGGAAAATGGGGAGAAAAGTCTCAAATGGTCGTGCCCAAAGCGCGTCGTCCGATTTCGCTTCGCTTAGCCGTTTCGCAAAAAAATATACAGTGACCCGCATTAATATTCGGACACCACGATACTCGACAAGTTTTTGCTATATATCTCCACTGTTAATAGACTTAAAGAATTTGTTGTTTTGTAATAATAAAAACCACTTATTTTAAATGTTTGAAACACAGTTTTTATTTATTTAATTTGTATACTTTTCGCGTTAATCAATGTTAAACAAAATAATGCTCAATTTTGATATCGCAAAAATATTCGGACATTCTATACGCTTCGCAGTTTGACCGTCCTGTTATGCTAGGTTCAGTGTTCGGTGGCAATGTTTGTAAACATAAGATGTAAGCACTATCTGGTACAGTTAGTTTCTTTTCGAAGTTCGTTCGTATCGTACGTGTTAGTTGTGAAAATACCACGTAAAGGTACAAATACATCGTTCGATGTACGTCAATGTGTAATTTATAATCGCGAAAAAGGGAAATCATACCGAGAAATCTATATTATTACAATCGAGTGAAAGTACTGTAGCGGACATTGTACGAAGATATAATTTCGAGGGTAGAATCGAATCTATTTCTCAGTATGGTCGTTCAAAACTACTCGACGTTCATGACAAATGTAATATGATCAGAAAAGTGAAAATCGATCTAGTTTAAGTGTCCCCAAATTATCTGCAGAATTACTTGAGGAAACCGGAAAGAAAGTTTATTCTGATACAATCGGGCGGAATTCCACGAAAAAACCATATATTAACCATGGGAATCCAAAGAAAAGATTACTGTTCGCCCAGGAATACATTTCTAAAGAATAAGTATGGTGGAAAGATGTCGTTTTTGCAGATGAAAGCAAGTACAATATTTTTGGGTCTGAGGTTGTGTTTTAGAATTAGTTTTCAATGATGGAATTCTCGATAAGAATAAATATTTACATATTTTAAAACAAAATTATTAAAAAGTGCCACTAATGTGAATATTCACTAGAGTTTTAAATTTTATCAAGATAATAATCTGAAACTCAAATTACGTGTAGTTCAAGAATATTTATTGTATAATTGTCCAAAAGTATTGCACAATCTTTCAGAGTCACCGAATTTAAATCCAATTGAAAATTGATGGTATTATTTAGAATATCATTGATGAGGTCGAAGGAAGAATCAAAATTACGATCGAGTGAGGAATTATTATATAAGATACATTATATAAGAACATACGTATTCCGTTAGAATATTTAAATAAAGTTGTTTCTAGTATGCCCAAACGATTGAGCCATGTAATTAAACAACAGGATAATCCAACAAAGTACTAAAATCAATATCCTTTTGTTAAAGTATATGTACATTTTTAATTACAAAATTATAATTCGCAAAGTGTCGGAATATTTTTGCGATGTCAAAATTGAGCATTATTTTGTTTAATATTGATTAACGCGAATAGTGTATAAATCAAATTTATAAAAACTATGTTTGTAGCATTTAAAATAAGTTTTTCTTATCATTACAAAACGACGAATTCTTGAAGTCCATTAACAGTGGAGACAGCAAACACTTCTGAAGTATCACGGTGTCCGAATATTAACGCCGGCCACTGAACAATCGTCCCAAGCCTTCAACAGCCTCGCGAAGAGGATAAGTACGGGTTCGTCAAAATTCCAATCGCCTGCATAACATATATTTTTTATAATAGTTTTAATACAACATTGTAGCAATCATCGAAATGAATTCCATGAACTATCACATTGTTGAAGTAACTTTGTATGAAAGAAGTCTCTATAATTCAAACGAGCTTTGAGAATTGAATATTTATCGCTTTTAAAATTTCATAAAATGTTTATTCTACAAAAAATGTTTAAAGTAATTTTCATTGAATTCAACGTATTTTCAAATAAGAAGTATGAAACTTCTCCTTCCACAAGTGCCCTAGTTGTCATAACATAATAAAGTAACATAACATAATTAGTGGGCCAATAGATAAAATTATCACACATTTCTGTATGTCAATGACCATACACAATTCAGGACCTACGTCGCTCCTTTGGCTCCGGACCATTATTTCCGGCGTTCGGAACATAACTCGATTGCTTTATTGCGAGCACCGTAGTTTAGTCGAGACAAATTATTTTAGGCTAAGAGCTACCCTAACAGGCCTTCCGCCAGGGAAAACTCTCTGGAAACTGGAAATATTTTCTGGTCTCTTTAGACCTAGAACTAAGTGGGCAGTTGCCGCATCACCAAAGTGACACTACCCCTTTAACTAGTTAATTGTAATTGTACAACTACGAGTCTTCCCATATAAACAATTTCGTGTAAAGGGTGCGGCACCTAAAGCCACGAATAGCCTCTCCATTAGGTCATTGTTTTCGTCTTGAAATACTCTATCAATATGTTAATAAAAAAACATATTGTCCCATTTAAAAAACAGAGATGACTTTCATATCTCCTTGATGTCTCCACCTATCAAAAAACTAGTAACAACAGATGATCGGTACCAAATACGTTTGGCCTGATGCATTTTGCCCTATCACCAATAACAGTCAAGTTTTTCAGGTGGTCGGTTTTAGGTGCCTCGCTCTGTATAAGCGCGATACCAATTATGCACAGCTTTGATTTCGCTTAATACAACTACACACTTTGACGATGCTCTTAGAGACATACAGTCTTTGATTCGGCCAAATATTTACACAAGGTTAATTCGGTGTGTGAAGGTCGCGATACAAGCAAGGCTATCGCGACGTAGCAGTCACTGCAACACAAAAGGCCAACTGGTCCGCTAAAATAATATTCTGATCTTCTCTTTTACGGTTGTTTGTACTGCATAGTATAAATAGTGTATTTTTACGTTTAAATGGAATAAAAACAAAGAAAACTTTATTCTCACCTTGGATTTGAACTCGGACCCTGCTTGTGATGTTTAAAACTACGTTGCCGCCGTATCTACAATGGCTAATTGGATATAGTTGCTATTATCTAGATTTAAAATTGTACGCCTAACATTGGATCGAATTGTCATAATCTTTTCATCGTTGGCCCTTTGTAGAATTTGTAGGCAGAAACAAGCGTGTCGTAAGTGTAGTACCGAGCACCAGTACGTGTGCGTGTGCCCGAGCTTTTGTGAGCGAGGGATGCGGCGATTGAGGACGCGTGTACTAGGTTTGGCTGATGCTGCCGATATAATTATTTACATTATAAGATATAGCGCGATCGAGGCCGATGAGAGCGGTCCTCGGAAGTAGTTGAAATCACTAATTCCTTTCTTTATTTGCTATTACTGTAGGATTTTTTTTAACCTTGTGTGTTGACTCTACGCATTGAGAGGATAGATAATACGCCACACCTGACCAGACCTCCTGTCGGAGCACCTCAGAAGGAGGTCCTCCCAGGCTTTCATGGCCACGCTTCTCACATCCTAAACATTACATTTAACCTTTAGTACTTGAGTGGCGACTCTCGGGCGCCACGAAAAATTAGCACACAATTAGCACGTATTTTAAATAATTTTAACATCGCTATCCTTATATCTAAGAAATCGATAAAAATTGAACGGTTGTAAGGACGGGTAACACTAAAGAAATTAATATAAAATATCTTAGGTCAGAAGAAATGTTTTGGCTTTTTAGTTACAACAGCTTCGAGCGCAAAGGGTTAATACATCTCACATAAGTAACTCCCAATTATTGAATACCGTTAGCCAATCATAGATACTACTAAGGTTCTGTCCTGTATGTTACGTGTATGGAAAGGACTTCATTGTAAACTTTACTTTTTACGTAATCTCATAAGAAAATATCAAACTGGCTGTCCAACAGATTGTTAAGTCCACCCATCCAGCGATCTGGAAGTAATTCTTTGAGCATATCTCGGGCATTCCATGCATGGTCTGCTCTACGTCTATCTTCATATCACATTCTCTGTCATACACACACACTCTCTCTGTTTCCCATATTAGCAATTCATTCCATAAGAAGTCGAAATATTTTTGTAAGTTAAATCCTAAAATGACTCGAGACCAATAGAGAAATCACTTTAAAACATTTATTTTGTTAAATTTTTCTTGATATTAGGTAAATCGGAAAGTTCCGTCCGTTTTTTTACAAAAAGTAAAGCTTTATTCATGAAAGGAAATGAAAAAGTACGTTAATCAAAATATTGTCCATCGTTAGTGATGACTTTTTCCCATCTTTCGGGCAGCAAGCGAATTCCGCGTCGAAAGAATGATTCATCTTTGGAGGTTATCCAGGCGGAGATCCATTTTTCGAGATCTTCGTACGAATTAAATCGTTCTTCAGCAAGTGCGTGTGCCATTGACCGAAACAAGTGGTAGGCAGATGGGGCACAGTCTGGTGAATAAGCCGCATGTGGTAGCACTTCCCAGCGAAGTGCTTCTATCGTTTCCTTGACAATTTTTGAGACGTGAGGCCGAGCATTGTCATGCAGCAAAATCACCTTACGCTGTCTCGTTTCATATTGTGGTCGTTTTTCGTGCAATGCTCGACTCAAACGGATAATTTGTTGTCGGTAGAGATCTCCTGTGACTGTTTGACCAGTTTTTAGCAGTTCATAGTATACCACACCTTCCTGATCCCACCAAATGCAGAGTAAAGCCTTTTTTCCGTGGATATTCCGCTTTGGCGTCGATGTTGAGGGTTGGCCAGGATCACAAATGGTTTTTCGACGTTTAGGATTGTCAAAATAAATCCATTTTTCATCCCCAGTGATGAGACGATGGAGAAACCCCTTTCTTTGTTGCCTAGCAAGCAAAATTTCGCAGATGGTTTTTCGCCTTTCAATGTCTCTTGGCTTGAGTTCATATGGGACCCACTTTCCTTCCTCGTAGACCTTCCCTAAGGCTTTTAAACGGTCGGAAATGACAGATCGAGCACAATTTAACGCTTCTGCAATTTGTTTTTGCGTTTGACATGGATCTTCATCCACCAATGTCTGCAATTCTTCGTCTTCGAATACTCGTGGCCGTCCAGAACGCTCTTTGTTCTCCAAAGAAAAATCACCATTTTTAAAACGTCGAAATCACTCTCTACATGTTTTATCGGAAACTGCATTATCGCCATAAACGTCTAGAATCATTCAATGAGCTTCAGCTGCCGTTTTCTTCCAATTGAAATAAAAGACTAACACTTCGCGCAAATGACGCTTATTCGGCTCAAATTCCGACATCTTCAATGTAGAAAAAAACGAAGTTATTGATGCAAGCGTAAATTGTTGTGTACTGAGTTTTATTAACAGATGTTCAAACTAAAAAGTTAGCCTTACTTTAGAGGTTATAGTTACCCACAGTTTGAGCTACGGCTACTCGACGCTAGATGGACAGAACTTTCCGATTGACCTAATAACTGCTAGAATGCCGAGTTATAAAAAATACGGGTTAATTTGTAAAAACAGTGTCCACGACTGTGAAAATCGGCGATGGAAATGACATTCGAAAAAATGTCATACGGAAAATTATTCTTCATTCGGTACTAAAGGACTCTCCCTGTTGCAGTTGCTGAAACGGGTAAAATGAACGAAAATATTAGGAAATATAAATTAACACGTCCCATGCCACATGTACCATTTATGGTATACGTTAAACTTAACCATCAAGCCGCGTGTACCATTTATGGTACACGCAGACGTATTTATTTAATGTACTGAAAACATATACTTTATGATAAATTTAATTCTGTATAACATATTACCACCAAAAGAATGAGATATTACAAAAAATGCAGCATAGAAGCTAATTATTTATGAATTGATGATATAATTAAATATTGTGCGATAATATATCAATCTTTAGTCAAAACATCCAAAAACGGCTTGTATGTTCGAAGAAAACGCCAGTACGAAAAATGAATTATTTCTCCCTTTATTATATTTTTGGATACGGAAAAGATACTGTTTTGTGTTTAAGTGGTTTATTTCACGGTAACTTTACGACATGATTCGCAACAACCATTTGAAGAATATTATAACACAGCGCGTAGACTGACTTCGACATCGAATGTTTCGTTCTCTAACGAAATTGGATACCAAACCCTTTGCACTCGAGTGGTGACTCTGAGGCACCATGAAAAATTGCCACACTATTATTTAAAACAATTTTACAATCGTTATCTTATATCTAAGACATTGATAAAAATTAAATGGGTCTAAGGACGAGTAACAGTAAAATTCTCAAATACGTGAAGCGAAATAAATCATGTAGTAGAAAAATATCCTAAGTCAGAAGAAATGTTTTGGTTCTTTAGGTAATACAGTTTCGAATGCAAAGGGTTAACAGTTGATTTTTGGTTTTGTACCTATATATATATATATTTTAGGGTGTGCGAATAAGAAAGGGAAGGGGCACGGATGACTTTCTTGGAGAAATCGTGTGCAGGGTGAGCAACGGGGCTTGATAGATAATTCGTCTTGAAGACGAAGTTAGTTATCCAATAATACTTAAAAAGGATATTTGTGTCATTTACTTGAAGATTAATAAAATAAATAATTATGGCTGCAGATAAATTGTTCAAATACAGAGATTTAATCTTTGGGTGGTTCTCACGTGTACGATCGCCTCTATGTTTGCTTTAAAAGCTTTCACCAATCCCCTGCTAAAAAGTTTCGAGTCGATGCTTTGCTATAGCGAAAAATCCTTCGAGTGTATAGGAATAACAATCGTTAGAAACCATTGAATTTTTATGAGCATAAATCAATGTAACGCAACTGGCCGCAGGTGCGAGATTCATGAACAAATATTGGATTCGGTGGCACCGCTAGCCTTGGCTGAAGATTATCGTAGATTTTCCATAGTTTTTTTCCCCTCGGTGAACTATCAGGTCCACTCTACCGTGAACACCACGGACCGTGTTACATTCATAAAATCCGACGGTAGATATCGCCGTTGGCGATAGCGCTAGGAATAATCGCGTAATGGACGTGTCAAGGGCTTAAAAATGTCCGGCACGATTTACTGCGATTCCGGCGGCCGGACAAGCGTCGAAACGTGCGCAGGAATTTTATCTCCCAAAATCAGGCGTGTAACTGCCATAAAATCTCGATTTAAAGAGCGGCCGGAAACGGTTATCGTTGCCATCCCTTTCCCTTCCCTTCTTTCTCCCCCGCCGTACTACTCTCTTTTTATAATCAATTACTGCGAATGAATCCTCGTGAAACCGACGCGTTGATAAACGCCTCGCGATATTTTCACCGTGGCTCTGATCTCGCCGACTGTGTTACCTAAAAAATCTCTTGTTCGATGCTTTCTTTTGGTACGTAAATGCTATCGGTATGTTCCCCATTCCGGTATAAATTACTCTGTTTTCCGAATTTTCGAAACGGCTTTAAGTACCTCGTAATACTGTCTCTGAAGTGAACGTCGTTGCCGAGTATGCTGCGTCGGTTGGCGTAAATATTGGGAAAACGCATTTTTAATAGTTGCTTGCGGATTTATTTGTACTCGTGGTTGAAGATTCTCTTTTCAGAAACTTTAATATCATCTTCAGAAACAACACCAACCGTTGCATTGATTTTGTGGTAAGCATGACTTAACGAGGCGCCATCTATGAAATTATTTTATTGAAAATGAGGTTTCAATGTAAATCACAGAGTAAGAAAGTATGTATAGAATGAACATTGCATACGATAAAAGGGACTCGTGCGTCCTAATCACTATATTTTGTTAAATATTTATTATTTCCAACGTCATCTTCTATATGGTGCGAATAAAATATAACGAAGCCTTCGTATTACTAATAGATTCGCAAGTAATCCAATGTACACATCGGAAGACATTTTTAAACGAATTAACCCTCTGCCGGCATTATGATTCATTTAGAGATAGCCAAAAATTTTCCGGTTGATTTTGTCTTTTGAATTTTCGTTTTTATCATAAGATTGATTACACGTTTTGTTTAAATAACGCTTACACATTTAATTATAGACTTTAAATAACTGTCTCACATTTTTTTCAAATTTGTTTACGAGCAGGAACAATGAATATGTTTTTCAAATTTGTTTACAAGCAGGAACAATGAATATTTAAGCCCGGAATAAATTTTCATAGTATCTACCGCGTTAATAAAAAATAGAGCCATATTGTCGGCGCAGAGTTGATAAATTGTGAAAGGATAACTTCATGTTAATTCTAAAATGAAGAAAATTTGGAATAATTTAAAAACCGAGTTAAAACATCGAATGAAAAGCGAGGAAGTTGTTACCCAGAATAATGCTCGATGCATGAAATATCGTTTTTTGACGCATTCCTTATAAAGTTATGCGAAATATAAAAAAAGAAAGTGAATAATTCTAATATGTTTCGAAAGGAAGAAAGACCACAACATTTAGCAGAAATAACATTGTTATAGTAGAAATTTCTGTATTTCACTATTGTTACACGAACAGTGTTTAGCAGCGATGTTTGTATACAATGAATGCGTATAATTTACAAGTTTAAAATTTATATATTTTATATATTTGCGATGTCAAAATTCAGCATTATTTTGTTTAACATTGATTAACGCGAAAAGTATTCAAATTAAATAAATAAAAACTGTGTTTCAAGCATTGAAAACAAATGTTTTTTATTATTACAAAACGACGAATTTTTTAAGTCCATTAACAATAGAGAAATACAGCAAAAACTTCTCGAGTATCATGATGTCCAAATATTAATGCGAACAATGGCCCATGAAAATATTCGGACATCCTTTAAATCTAAATAACTTTTTTTAGATTGGACGAAACGTCTCTATGTTTTTTAAGCAATTAGACGAATTCATTTATAAAAAGGGTTTTAGAAATTGTTCAGTTTTTGAAAAAGTTGCAATTGGTATGAATTACATGACAAATAAAAACCGAACTTTTTAAATATTTTTTATTTGAGCCACGTACTAAAAATTTAAAAAATGCATCTTGTAGACCTATAAGTTATACACGTGCAGAAATATTCATTGAAATCGGTTGACGTACACACGAGCTATAAGCGATCGAAAATGGTGAAAATCGCAATTTTTCAATGTTCATGGTCAATTTCTGCTTAAAACTGGGACTACCAAACCAGTTATTTTGACTGGTCCCTAGTATTTCTTTCTTACATCTTTTTACGTGCGACATTTTTTCTGTGTTAATTGATTTTTATGAAATTTTCAGTATGCTTATAACTAACACAGATCTGCAAAACGCATAGTTTCAATTTTCATTGCGAGTTGAAATAAAAATGTTTTAAAAGATATTTTTTATTTTTTCATGTAATTTATATCAATTAGAATTATTTCGAAATTATTTTTGCATATCATATAGTAAATCAATGCTTCTAGTTGCTCCAGAGAAGTCAAGTCGTTTGATTCAATTTTGAAAATGTTATTTAGATTTAAAGAGTGGCTAAATATTTTCGCGAGCCCTTGTATTTGGTACGAGAAAAAGGCAGTTGCTGGTTTAGACAGTACGATTTACGGGTTGGGCGAAAGATGTCACTCTGTTTATATGTCAAAGAATATAGGTTTTCCTTTGTTCTAACACAAATGTGACTAAGTAATCTTGTAAGAAATATATTGTGAAGTGGTGAACAACGGCTTTAGACGTTTTAAATGAATGAAGAGGTTTATGGTACTGTGGCGGCTGCTGAAGGTGTCGTGGAGAGAGAAAGAAAAGGAAAGGGGGAGCGTTTCGTCCTAGGTCCGCTAGAGGACTCGTCAGTAAGGCTGACTAGCGGACCGTGCCTTAGACGCTGGGTAGTGGAAGGCGGTTAAGGACGGTATATATATGAACTGGAGGTGGATCAGGAACTAGCGGGAAAGTCTCGTCCTACTGTCCCTCTACTGGCGAGAGTAGGAGGTAGAGCCGCCACAGTACGAATACCTATGCTCCGCTATTTTTCAGGAACCGGCCATTTGAAATGCCAGATGTTTTAATTAGTATTTTTGCCAAAGCTTGGAATGTCGGTTTATTAGTCTCCGAGACTCTGACTTTTGCACTTGTTGAGGAATTGTATCAAGTGAAAGACTCGCGTAAGGAAGAAATATAAATAACTATATATATTTTAAGGAAGAATACGGTGGAAGAGTATATACAAGACGGATGCACGGCGCGGACTGCTTAGAAGTGCAGCACGCTGCTGCACTACGTTCATTTATACCTGGTCAGGCATGCACAGTCATACCTGCGAGTACTTGCAGGTATACCTAAAAAGAGTCCTTAACAAATGTGCTTGCCAGAGAAGGTAGTGTACTATTATGTAATAGTACTAGTACAGAGAAAGTGCTATTGTCTGTTCTGTGAGAAAGAAGTTTATTAACGTTCGTTTGAATACGTTTTTACGTCAAATGCTTCATCCCTGACAAAGATTTCTCAATCTCTGGTGGTTTATAATTATTTTAGTCGATAGTGTGTGAACTATTTATAGAAAGCCTTTTAAGTAACCACGGAGTTAAACAAAGATTATCGATCATCACAGTGAGCGATTTGCTGGCCACGATTGCACATCAATTATGGAGTGTTGCGATGAAAGAATGACGAGCCTGTAAAATGCAACGTCTCTCTTGAGGTGAACTTTTGCACCAGAAAAACAGCTGCAACGTCTTTACGGGCATCCGGCGGAGCCTTCGGAAACCGCGGGAAGTACATAAAACGAGGCACTCCTACTGGCAATGATATTTTTATCGCTTACAAATTTAGTACCGCAATGGGAATTGTATGGAAAAAAGAAGACATTCTCAGAGATAGTCGATAGAGATATGATGTTCATGGAAACAAAACAGTTGGTTGTAACATCATAAAGTATCGATTCTAAGAATTTTATCTTACAGTTGCATTGCCAAAGTTTGAACAAATCAACCGAGACTTTCGAATAAATCAGTGTACAGTAAATCAAGACAAATCAGTCAACAACAGATGGTACACAACCCAATCTACGCGAAAAAATAAATCGATAATGTAGAATACCATTTTTCATTTTCTTTCTTTGCTTTCGAAAAAGTCGATTCTGAAGATTCGTCAAGGTCGTGCGTTTAGTATTTTTCATAATAAATCTAATTCAAACGAATGTATCCTTTTCTACGGTAAGCATTATTTTAGCATTACCTTAGTCCTTTCCGTCCTATTGAATTTCTTAAATAATTATTAATTCGTTTTGAAACAGAGACAGATCTCACTCCTGTTACATTAGGTATAAGTAAATTCTTAACAATATTTCGGTATTAGGAAAAAGAAAATTCAATGGTGTTACTTTTTATGAAACTTTTTAACGTATTTCAAACATTCGTTTACACAAGTATAATATACTTTTCTACGCAAGAGCTTAGGTAACAACTTTTCTGTAAATCAATGCTTTTATCAATAAATTAAATTTGAACAACGTTATATCGAGGTCGGTGTAATTTTCAAAATAAAAAAGCTCGGAAATATGTTGGTAAAAGTTCTATAAAAAATACTAAAGTTCTAATAAAGTAGCAATAAGTATATACAAGTACTAAAACATTTATAACAACGAATCCAATTTTATTCGTTATTCGTTGTTCGAATACATTTTGTTTCTACTCATTCCTAACATTCCAAGAAAGTAAAACCGATGAATAGTAAACAAATACGTCCGACAATTTTCATTCGATAACGCGCACGTTCTTAAAATTTTCAAACTAAATTCTCTCGAAAAAATCTTGTTCTTCATATGCAATTTATTTTTTTCTGTACAATAAAAGATTTTTTCGGTTGTAGCAGCATTCACCGATTACCCTGCAAAATGATATTTTTTCAAGCTTTTCAGAACCATTTTTACAAAGTTATGAGAGAAGTTGTTCGCGACAGGTAAGCGACGCGTAGCGCGTCAAATTAAAATGGAGGGAAATTGCGAGGCCGAAAATTTCAACTGCGCTTCCCCGCTCGTTTAGAGGAGAGCACTCGTTTGACAAATAACTGTCGAAAGGAACTTGGCGTTCTTCCATATCACTCTAACGATTGGGAGAGCTCGCGCGACTTCGTCTCGTTATTTCTTGGCGCTTCAGTTTTCCACGGGCCGTGGGCCGGGGGATTCGAGCCGTCTCGACTGGCTCTATCCTTTTTCCGGCTTGTTATTCTGATCGGTAACGAGACAGAATTTCCTGTGAACTGCCTACGGCCGGAACACTGTGTCAGACCAAATGAAATCGCCGCGCGATGCGGTGCGGAGCGGCGCGGAATGGCGCGTTCGAAATCAAGTTTCCAGCAGACGAAGCCGACAAAGACAACTTGGAAACATTTGCGGATTGACATTTAACGTTGGGACATGGCCGAACGATATTCTGTATTCTATGGGCGAAGCGGGGCCGTGATGCCAAGAGTTTCCTGGCTGGTCTCATTTCCGCGGCACGTCGATCTGTCATCGTTCCGCTGATCACTAAATAATCGCCAACGAACTTCCGAATCGTTCGAACTAAGCGACACACCAAACCGTCGAACTTAGCGACATGATATTCTATAGCGAATCTATTAGTTGTCACTTAGAATTGCACTATCTGTGGATAGGAACCATCGACCACTTTAGATCCTCGCGACGCGACGCGACGCAGCAATTGTCAACGTTTCATAGATGCGGTGCATTCAGTTGGTAGTAACAAGAGATAGCGAACTAATGTTTTGTGCAGGTGGTAATTGAGCTTTTCCATTTTAATGCCTGAACGGTGCCTATTTTTACTTAGTTATTATATATTATTATAAATATTTTTGTTTGATGGTAATGGTAGTTGATTTTTTCATGAGATTACTTTCAATTTGTACTTTTCCTTATATGAGAAGTCTTATATGAACAAATTTTATCGTACCTTATCGACTTACTTTTTTCCATAGAATCACTCCTCTTTTCCATTGTATCTGTTGTACGAAGATGTCACTTTAATGATACCTTTTTCTCAGCGTACAAGGAATGTCGTTGAGCACCTGGGTCGCGCAATAACTACACGATTATAATAGTTGCGATTTCTTTATTTTCAAATTCGGATAAACATATATACTGTTACAAGTAAGTGTAAAAGTTACTGTTGTGATAACATATCAAGATTCCCGCACCCCGCTCACCCAACATTAATGGTGAAGCACGTGAAGCAAGCGTCACATCGCGACTACAACAATTTTCACAACGTGAACATAACTGAAACAAAAAAGTATCTTACGAATTCATGGCAGCAGTGATTCTTAAACATGATATTGGAAAATTTTCGATATATCTAACTATATAAAAAAAGTTACAACATACCTCTCCTAGTATAATACGAAGAATATCGTATAGCATCTTATACGACAGTGTGATAGTGAATTCTCCTCCGGAGCATGGCGAAATCACAACCGAATATGGCTTACGATACAGCACT